>BQKN01000896.1:338550-358193 GCA_022839385.1 Asparagus kiusianus | reverse complement strand
TATATATATATATATATATATGAAAACTAATATAATGTGTGTGTATAGAAATTGAGCTTAGAGTACTTAACACACATAATATAAATTCCTAGACTAAATTACCCAAGCTTGATGAAGGTCTTCAATGAGCTCAACTTGATACACTTGCGAATGAAGCTTGAACTTGGATCTTCAACTTGAATTTGCATAGCTTCAACCACTATTCCACTAACCTCCATTTGATATGATCGTTATGGCGCAATCCATCCATCCTCTAACTTGTTGTTTGCCTAGAATAAATACGAAAATACAAACACTAAACAAACAACATTAGAAGTAAATTATTTGTTAAACACCATCAAAACAAGAAGTCCAACAATTAACACTTAGCTCCTAATCATTCAGAATACATGGTATATATATGGGGGGTTTCTTGTTTGGATTTTTCGCCCAATGTACTAGTTCCGTTTAGTTAGGGGTTAAGTGTGAGTATTTGCATTCTAGATTGTTAAGTATAAATATCGCTTATATTTCATATCTGGGGTGTACAGAAGGGTTTCCTTGTCTGGATTATCCCCACATCGTACTTTTCTCATATTATTAATTTCTAAGATACGATTATGGAATTTTGAGGACGATATTCTTTTAAGGGGGTGAATGTAAACCCCCGTGAATTTTGGAAAAATAATGTGAATTATATTGATAAATGAGCTCTAATTATGATGAATATGATTTATGGATGAATGATTATGTTGACAATTTATTTGAGATCAATTAATAATATATATGAGGGTATACAAAGGTTAAACCTGCACAAAGAATAAATCTAGAAAAATGACCAGTTAAGAGTATATCTAACATATCAATACAGTTTGAATCTAGAAAAATGCAAAAGAAAAGTTGTAGTTATCTTCAATAGCTTTCCAATGCATCTTAAATCACCACATTTCGAGATTGTACGTGAAAGTTACATCCAAAATACTGAAGACTATTTTTCTAGTCTGACTAGGTTTCCTGTTTCTGGTTTGGGTTGTTTTGATTCGGGTTTGCAGTTATATATATACATGTTTACACACGAAAAACACATCTTTTCATTAGTATTCCAAACCCTAGCAGCCCCTCTTTCTTTCTCTCAAACTCTAATTATAATTTGTGAGATTTGGGAGAGTTCTTGAGGCGTTTGTCGAGAGAAAGGAGGGATTTTGCGACTTTGATGAAGAGGGATCTTGCACGCACGTGTTCATGAGTTCAATACGATGTTTGAGGCAAGATCATCTTCCTTCAAACCTGTCCATGTAGTTAATTCAAGATTTAATATGTTTAGGTGATGACTCTCATGTTTAAGATTAACCCGATTTTTTAAAATTTTAATTTATGATGTTAATCTTTAAACCAATGTGAAAATCTATTGTTTTTGTTGTTGTTTATATTAGTTTGATGATCATGATCATTAGGGCTGTATTTAATTTTATTTTTAACTTGTTAATCATGCTTAAATCATGTTTATACCCTAGTTTAATAATTATTTGAGTTTTCTTGCTAATTAAAGAGGTCTAAACCCTAGGTTGATGATACCTAAGTGATGTGAACATGTTTAAATAAATTTACCTCTGTTTAATGTTTAGAATTTATCATGATTACTTAACCATATTTATAAATTAGGTTATTTGAGAAATTTTGATTAATTAGGATGTTAAACCCTAATTAGTTTAATTCAAGTATTTATATCATGATGAGTTAATTCAGTTAAGTAATTATGAAAGATTTAATCTTGTTATATGCCTCATGTTGATAAAAATGAGTTTTTAAATAAAGATACAAAATACAAAACATCAGAAACCTGAACTTGTGTTTTCCTCTCTGGTTGGTTGACCGACCAAGACTAGTCGGTAGACTGATGACGCCCTGAGCGTGCACATTGTATGCACGGTTGCTTTTGGTCGACTGACGCCCTAAGGGCGGTCTACCGACCTGTGTTCTCTTTGTTTTTGAGTGGTTTTTTTGCATCGTTTGACTGTGAGTGCGGGGTTCAAGCCGCATGATGACACACGTACAATCATGAGCATACATGAATAGTGTTTTAGTACACACACAGATATTCTGGAGAGGATTATTATAGGTATTATTTTTAACTACACATGGGATATGGGTTATTTAAACATTATATACATGAATGGATATCATTGATGAGCACCGCTCAGTAATACTTGGGATAGTGCGTCGATATATCATTAGTATAGGCCATTAAGTCAGTTTTAGGATGCTTGATCTAGTAGTCTGTCCCGCGCGTAAATACGATGAGGCTTGTGAACCATATACCTAGTATGTCTTGATTTGGTAGTCCGTCCTGCATGTTGATACGATGAGACTAATGAGCCGTGTACACTATTAGGATGCTGATTCGGTGGTCTGTCTCGTATGATAATGTGATGAATTATAAACTTTTCAAGGTTTTGCATTGTGATAATTATCTGATAGTTTGAGTCTTGGTGGATGCCATTATAAACATGACTCATCGCTGAGTTATATATGACCGATGTACTTTATTATTGTAGGTACGTGTGATTATACATTATTATTTATATTATCTTCCAAGGAATAGTGGAAGATATTTTTGGTCCGATATTGTGATGACTTTACTTCTTTGTATTACTTTCCTTTATTCCTAGTTTGGAATTGATAATTAGCGATTCACAATTTGAGACGTATGGTATATACATTAGGATTTCCTTATTTGGATTATTTCGCTCGACGTACCAGTTTCGTGTTGTGAGTTTCTAACTATTAATTCTATTTAGATTGTTTATTATTAGTTCGGTATTGATATTTAGTTATCTACAATTTGAGACAAATGGTATATACATGAGGGTTTTCTTGTTTGGATTATTTTGCTCGACGTACTACATCTCGTGTTGTAGGTTTCTAAATATTAATTCCATTTAAATATAGGGTAAATAATCTAGGTATAAAATGCTTAATAGATAGAGCCTCCATCACATCTAGTAGCCCTTCCCCTGGGGGTGGATAGAGTTGATCTTGCTGTAGCACTCTGACTCTTTTGTTGTTTCTCTTTTTATTTCTAATTCCTTTAAGGTAGTAGTTTAGAGTTCCGGAGAGCCGCATGATGATGGACTTCTAGCAGAGTCGTCGTCACATATTTTTAGTAGATGAGACTCCACGTAGTTGATATTTTTCTGTAGACATTTTGAGTTTTGTATTTCATCTTGTAAAGGTTGTGTACCTTAGTTTATTTTTAGTTTAGTTGACTCATATTAAGATACTTTATATTTATTTCAGACTTCTGTTGTATTCAGTTTATTCAGTTGAGACATGACTATATATATTAGATATCTCTTTATACATCATGTCTATTGCATTTATTTCCCTTATTTTGCCTGTTTTGTACATGCACTTGTATTTGATTCCACTAGAGGGATATTACTGTGATGGTAAAATGTGTTGTTACACCGTGTGGATGCATGATAGGTTTGACATATCTCAGTTCACCTTGGACTACAGCCATGTGTGAAAATATGGGTGTCACAACTAATCTCTCATCTATACAAGAGAATTACAAATATGATTATAAGTTTTTTAAATAATGGATAATTAAAGAGAATTAAAAAATAATTATTGGAATTTCTAATTATGGATAATGGCTTTTGTGACGCCCCTGGGATCACACAAGGCTGCAGTCCAAGGTGAGACCAAGAATGTCAAACCTGCCATGCACTACACCGTGCAATAACATGTTTCACCATCACAATTAATATCTATCTAGTAGAGTCAACAATAGGTGTAGGTACAAAAACAAGTAGAAGATAATACAAGAAATAACTGATGAAATGATAGTGATCATATTAATATCTCATCATCCAACATACAGAAATACATAGTCAATGTCTGAATAGATAACTGGAATACTCAACAAGTCTCAAATACAAATATTTGACAAGAGGAAATAAGGCACACAGCCTTTACAACTTCTAGAATAAGATTCTCAAATGTCTAAACAAAAGTCTACTGTGGAACTCCAAAAGAAAATATAACTAAGTAGACAGCTGAAGCTAAAATGCATCGCCATTAACCTGCGACTCTCCGGGCTCCTGGCTCGTTACCTGAAAGGGAGAGGGACAACGAGAGTCAAAGCGCTAGCGAGCAACATCACAACCAACCCCAAGGGAACATGGCTCCTTGTATAAGAAAATACAGATAATACATAATAGATCTAAAATCATTGATCTTACTAAAGAGGATTTTAGTATTTAGAAATTTACAACACGAGCATAGGTACGTCAAGCGAAATAATCCAAACAAGAAAAGCCTCATGTATATACCTTGTATCTCAAATTGTAAATCCCTAAACACCAAACCTGAGGTTCAAGTATAGGAACAATAATAAAAAAAATACAACTAAGCTCAGAGCATAAGTACAGTGCCATGTCATAGCTTACATGAATATCATGTTATTACTTACATGAATATCATGTCATAATCTACATAAGTGTCATGTCATAAACTCCTGTGAGAAAGTCATATACAGGGTTAAGAAATATGTCCGATATAGGAAATAGATACCGTGGTTTCCAAACACATGGAATAAGTGGCGAATGTCCAACACGAGGACTGAAATGGATTATAGTCCAACACAAGGACTAAAATGGATTATAGTCCAACACGAGGACTTCTATGGATTATAGTCCAACACAAGGACTGTGCAACAGTGAAAAGTATATGCGGAAAGATATACATAATCTAAACTCGCACGCATCTCGGTGTACATGTCTAAACTTGTGTCAAAAGTCAACCCACATGTACAGATAAATCATTAACATGGTGAACTAGTGTCAGGTCATCGAGTCGACCCCGAAAAAGCAACTCAAACAGATCAAGAATCTGTAAAACATCTCATCAGTCGACTGATGTGTCGACTGATGACGTCAGTCGACTCATATGTCGACTGATAAGCTCAGGCAGCACAGCCTCAGCTCACCAGTCGACCGATCTGTCGACTGCGGAGCTAAGAAAACACAATCAACCCGTCAGTCGACTAATCAATCGACTGATGCTGAAAAATTCGGCCTGTCGGTCGACTGATCAGTCGACCGATTGACTGTAGAAACTCTGTGCAGGTTGATTTCTACCATACAATCTATCTAAAATCATCCCCATCAATCCCAAGCATAAAGATACTGATATTAATATGTATGAACTAAACTAAAACGAAAATTTCATGTATAATTACATAAACAAAACCATAATCATGTGCATTCATGTTTTAAAACATTTTTAAAACAAAACTCGTGTTAAATCTCTTATAAAAACATTTCAGATCTAGATCTTCAATTCACAAAATGTTGGTGAGTTTTTTAACATTCTGAAATCACATATTTTCCCACTATATGCTATAAAAATCAATCCTTTGTACAAAAATTATATTTTTGGCTCATCAAAACTCATAAAAACCCTTTGAAAACATTTAGGAAAAATAGGACAAGGTTGAGCGAGATGTTACTCGCCTCTGGGGTGATGAACAATTCCTGGATCTGAGAGGGAGTGGTTCCCCTTCGCTGCAACGTGAAGATTTCGACGAAAATCCTCCAAGTTCTTCCCCAAATCACCAAGAACAAAATTAAGGTTTGAGATAGGGGAGAGGGGGCTAGGGTTTTCTCAGATCTGAAGATGAGAGGGGTGATTTCGGGTGAAGGAGAATATATATGAACAGCTAAACCCGACCCAAACCCAAACCAAATTAAAACAGACCCGAAACCTGAAAAACTGGAAATCAGCGTATCAGTCGACTGATCGGTCGACTGATACAGTCAGTCGACTGATCGGTCGACTGATCTGGCAAATTCTAGTTTTTTATGCATGTTTTGCTTATTTGCAAAACCATCGCACAAAACTCTACGCCCATACTCTCATATCATCTCAAATAACTTGTTTTCATGTACATCAATAACCTCAAGCTATTTATCATAAAAGAATTATTTATTACTAATAATTCACATATAAACATTATAAAAATTACGAGGTTCTACATTCTCCTCCCCTTAGAAGAATTTTGTCCTCGAAATTCGGAAACCATACGCATCTCACAACATGAACTTCCAGATAAACATATAGAGATATTTATACTTAACGATCTAAATGGTAATGTTCCCGCTCAAACCCTAATCTAGTGGAACTAGTATATCGGGTGAAAAATCCAAACAAGGAACCCCCATATATATACCATGTGTTTTGAAAGATTAAGAATTAAGCGAGAATATTCCCATTCTAGTGTTAAATGTAAATATAACCAAAGATATACACATCATACAAGATACACATCATAAAAATTTTAATTTACCTGTTCAAACAGGTGTGGGTAGTCGCGACGCAAATCCTCTTCGCGCTCCTAAGAAATCTCCTCAATGCCTCCTCAGTTGCACTGAACTTTCACCAAGGGAATTACCTTGTTTCTAAGTCTCTTGTCCTCTCTGGCAAGAATACGAACCGGAATCTCGACAGTAGTCAAATCCTCCTGAAGCTCAATCTCTGGTGTATCCAATACTCACTGCTGTTCCTCATCATGCAAGTGTTTCTTGAGCATAGAAACATGAAATACATTGTGTATACTAGACATCGATGTTGGAAGATCTAGTCTGTATGACACAACTCCAATGCGCTCTAAAATCTGGAATGGTCTAATATATCTTGGCACAAGCTTCCCTCATTGTCCGAATCGCTGCACACCCTTCATAGGCGATACCTTCAACATAACTGAATCCCTAACTGAATCCCCAACCTGAAACTCTAAGGGTATTCGCCTCTTATCTGTATAGCTCTTCTGTCGACTCTGAGTGGCTAGAATCCGCTCCCTGGTCAATGCTACCTTCTCGGTAGTCTGCCTCACCAGCTCCGGTCCAAGCATCAAGCTATCCTCCGGCTTTGCCCAACATATCGGTGATCTACAGGGTCTCCCGTACAATGCCTCATACGGAGCCATACCGATCGTCGCTTGATAACTATTGTTATAAGCGAACTCTATCAATGGAATGTGATCCTCCCAGCTGCCTTGAAAGTTAATGACACAAGCCCGCAACATGTCTTCCAACACCTGATTTACTCTCTCTGTCTGACCATCTGTCTGTGGGTGGAAAACACTGCTGAATGACAGTATGCTGCCAAAAGAGTCCTGAAAACTCCTCCAAAAGTGCAAAGTGAACACCGAACCTCGATCCGATACAATCGTGTCTGGAACTCCATGAAGTCGAACTATCTTCTGGATAAATATCCTCACATATGCCTCGGCGGTATAGGTAGTCCTCACTGGAATGAAATGTGCCGACTTCGTCAACCGGTCCACAATCACCCAAACTGAATCATTCCCCTTCTTCGACTTCGGCAACCCTACAATGAAGTCCATAGAAATGTCTGTCCACTTCCACTCTGGAATGGGTAAAGGTTGAAGTGTTCCTGCCGATCTCTGATGCTCTGCCTTCACCTGCTGACAGGTAAAACACTTAGCCACATACTTTGAAATCTCCCTTCGCATACCACTCCACCAAAAGTGTCTCTTTAGGTCCTTGTACATCTTAGTAGTCCCTGGATGTACTGTGTACCGAGTACGATGAGCTTCATCAAGTAACTCTCTCTTCAGCTCGGCACTGGCTGGCATGACTAGCCTACCCTTCATCTGGAGACCTCCATCTGCTCCAATGATCCAATCAATCTTAGGCTCCTTGGAAATCTCCTCCTTTCGGATTTGAATCCAAGAGTCTCCCAACTGAGCTCTGACAACTCTGTCACTCCAAGATAGCTGCACTGACACAGCTCCCAAAAATACACTGGTTCCTCTAATTTTGGATCTAAAATCAAACTGGCTAAGAGTGATAAGATCCCGATGTAATGAACACCTCAAAGCTGAAACCCGATGTCGACACTTCCTGCTTAAGGCATCTGCTATGATGTTCACCTTCCCAGGATGATACTGAATCGCGAACTCGTAGTCCTTGATAAACTCAACCCACCTCTTCTGTCTCTGATTGAGTTCCTTCTGAGAAAAGAGGTACTTCAGACTCTGATGGTCTGTGAACAACTCAAACTGCACTCCATATAAGTAGTGCCTCCATGACTTCAGTGCAAATACCACTGCTGCTAACTCCAAGTCATGAGTGGGATAGTTCTGCTCATGCACCATCAACTGCCATGAGATATAAGCTACTACCCTCTGAGTCTGCATCAATACGCCTCCTAAGCCTGCCAACAATGCATCTGTATATACGAACAATGTCTTGTCGCTGCTCGGAATAGTCAAAACCGGCGCTGTAGTCAACTTAGCCTTCAAAATATCAAAGGCCTTCTGGCACTCCATGCTCCATATGAACTGTACACCCTTCTTCATAAGGTGTGTAATCGACGTCGTAATCTTTGAGAAGTCCTGAATAAACTTCCTGTAATATCTAGCTAAAACCAAAAAGCTACGAATATCTGTCACCGTCTTCGGTGGCTCCCAATCAAGAACTGCCGTGACCTTAGCCGGGTCCACTGCTATGCCCTCTCTACTGACGACATGGCCAAGAAATCTGATTTCTGAAAGCTAAAATTCGCACTTGTTGAACTTGGCATACAGCTGATGCTCCTGAAGAGTCCTCAACGCTATCCGTAGATTCTCCTGTGATCTGCCTCCGATCTCGAGTAAATGAGAATATCATCGATGAAAATGATCACAAATTGATCTAAAAAGGGATGGAAAACCTGGTTCATCAAGTCTATGAATACCGCGGGTGCAATTGTTAACCCAAATGATATGACCAAGAACTCAAAAGATCCATATCTAGTAAGAAAGGCGGTCTTGAGAATATCCATCTCCCGAACCCACAATTGATGATAGCCAGAACGAAGATCAATCTTTGAGAAATACTATGCTCCCTGCAACTGGTCAAACAAGTAATCAATCCTAGGTAGTGGGTACCTAATCCGGATAGTGACCTTATTCAACTCTCTATAGTCTATGCATAATCTCATACTACCGTCCTTCTTCTTCACGAAGAGGACCGGCGCACTCCTCGGAGAATGACTCTGGCGAATAAAACCCTGAGCTAACAACTCGTCCAACTGGGTCTGAAGCTCCCTCATCTCAGCTGGTGCCATGCGATAGGGTGCGCGGGATATCGGTGCTGTGCCTGGCTGCCACTCAATACAGAATTCTACCTCTCTCACCGGAGGTAATCCAGGTATGTTCTAAAAGACATCCTGATACTCTGAGACAACTCTAGTCTCCAATAACTCAACACCCTGATCCCATCGCATCACCTCCTTGATGTACGCCAGAAATGACTCCGCAAACCAGTTGCCCTGAGAGGTAGCTACAATCATCTCGGACCCAGCGGACGCTCGCAACTTGACTGTCTTCGCAAAGCAGTCAATACTAATATGATAGGAAGACAACTAATCCATACCAAGGATGACATCGAACTCGGACATATGCAACACTATCAAATCAACTATGAACTCTGACTCGTCTAAACTGATGGTACACCTCCTACAAACACTCTCCAGAACGATACCTCACCTAAATGGGTGAAAACAGATAACAGGGTGTCTAGAGGCTGAGCTACGAGCTAGAGTCTAGCCATAAATGCATGAGAGATGAAAGAATGCGAAGCTCTCGAATCGAAAAGAATACGGGCGGGGAAAGAATCCACAAGGAACGTACCCTCCACTACGGCTCTGCTAGCTCCATGATCACGAGGAACTACTACATAAACCCTGCATGTGACTGAAGACTGCTCTACTACTGGAGATGGAGAATATGGGACAATCTGCCCCTAAGGAACCTCCTGAACTGCTCGAATTTGCCCCTCAGTCCTCTGAGCTGCTGACGGTGCTTCAAGCCTGTTCTGCTGGCCCTGACCTCTGCCCTGCTGGCGCTGCTACTGGTTTGGACCCTTGCCCTGCTGGGCTCCTGCTGGTGCGCTATGACACTCCGATGCCTTATGCTCGACCTTGTGACAGTTAAAACAAGATCCCTGGAACTTGCGCTGCTGATGCGCTCTCTGATCCTGCTGGGGTCCCTTCTTATAAGAGCCCTGATGCTGCTGCTGATGTCCAGAAAAAGATCTCTTGTTCTTGCCTTTGTCACCGCTCTGTCCTGCCTTGGCCTTCCCTTCCTTATCCTTCTGGAACATGCTAGTCTCAATCTCCTGTGAAGTGGCGGCCTCAGCTACCTTCCTAACTGAATAGAACCTTCTTGAGACTAGGTATCGGGGGAGATTAGGGCGAAGCCCTGCCAAGAACATCTGATCCTGACGCTCTCCTGTCTGCCACATACCCGTGAAATGTAGCAACTCCATAAACCTGCTCTCAAAATCTGCCATGGTCATGTCTCCCTGAGTCAACCGGGACAACTCAAGCTCCTTCCCAGTCCGTGCTGCAAAAGAGATATACTGCTCATCGAAGAAATAGATAAAGTTCTCCCATGTGAGGGTCATCCTCTGATCTGGAGTAAACTGGAGTCGGTACCATCTCCCGACATCTCCCTTCAGACTATAGGATGTCAACCTCTACTTCTGAACTAAATTTACACTGAGTATGTCGAGGGTGTTACTCACATTCTCCTTCCACTTATGGGCTGCAAGAGGGTCTGCTGACCCCTGAAACTCTGGTGCCCTCATCTTCTGATATCTCTCAACCATACGGAGCCAAGCCTCATGCTCTGTGGTTCTGTCTGGAACTGCTAGTGGAACGACTGTAGGTGTGATCTCTGGGGATCTCTCTCTGATAGGAACGTCGGGTATTCCCTGTGGCTGAGCTACTGGTGGTGGTTGTGGTGCGGGATATGGCTCACCACAAGCTCCTCAATCGCTACCATCCTAGCTACGATGAGAGCCATGAGATCAATGAGATACTGGAGAGCCTGCTGTGGCTGAGGTGGTGTCTGCTATGGCTCGGATTGAGCTTGCTGTGGTTCAGGTAGAGCCTGCTGCGACTCTGCCTACCCAGTTCTCCGAGTACGAGGCCTACTACGTCCTGCCATTTCTCTGATCATAAGAAAATAAGAGTTTATGAGTCAAAGTAGACCTCTATAAATAGCGTATCACAATACAATTTTCACAATATATAATATTTGCACAAATACTTTAAACTTATACAAAAATAGTTGTCATAAAAAAAATTCTTAAATTTTGAGATATACGCATATATCGTCCTCACTCATACTAGGAAATCCTTACAGACTCTATACATTAATCCTAAGAAACTCTATCCTAGCTCCACGACTCGACACAGGATGATCCTAAGGATAGCGGAACTAGAGCTCTGATACTAACTGTGACGCCCCTGGGATCACACAAGGCTGCAGTCTAAGGTGAGACCAAGAATGTCAAACCTGTCATGCACTACACCGTGCAATAACATGTTTCACCATCACAATTAACATCTATCTAGTAGAGTCAACAATAGGTGTAGGTACAAAAGCAAGTAGAAGATAATACAAGAAATAACTAATGAAATGATAGTGATCATATTAATATCTCATCATCCAACATACAGAAATACATAGTCAATGTCTGAATAGATAACTAGAATACTCAACAAGTCTTAAATACAAATATTTGACAAGAGAAAATAAGGCACACAGCCTTTACAACTTCTAGAATAAGATTCTCAAATGTCTAAACAAAAGTCTACTGTGGAACTCCAAAAGAAAATATAACTAAGTAGACATCTGAAGCTAAAATGCATCGCCATCAACCTACGACTCTCCGGGCTCCTGGCTCATTACCTGAAAGGGGGAGGGACAACGAGCGTCAAAGCGCTAGCGAGCAACATCACAACTAACCCAAGGGAACAGGGCTCGTTGTATAAGAAAATACAGATAATACATAATAGATCTAAAATCATTGATCTTACTAAAGAGGATTTTAGTATTTAGAAATTTACAACACGAGCATAGGTACGTCGAGCGAAATAATCAAAACAAGAAAAGCCTCATGTATATACCTTGTATCTCAAATTGTAAATCCCTAAACACCAAACCTGAGGTTCTTCTATGGATTAGAAATGGATTATAGTCCAACACGAGGACTTCTATGGATTATAGTCCAACACAAGGACTGTGCAACAGTGAAAAGTATATGCGGAAAGATATACATAATCTAAACTCGCACGCATCTCGGTGTACATGTCTAAACTTGTGTCAAAAGTCAACCCACATGTACAGATAAATCATTAACATGGTGAACTAGTGTCAGGTCATCGAGGCGACCCCGAAAAAGCAACTCAAACAGATCAAGAATCTGTAAAACATCTCATCAGTCGACTGATGTGTCGACTGATGACGTTAGTCGACTCATATGTTGACCGATAAGCTCAGGCAGCACAGCCTCAGCTCACCAGTCGACCGATCTGTCGACTGTGGAGCTGAGAAAACACAATCAAACCGTCAGTCGACTGATCAGTCGACTGATGCTGAAAAATTCGGCCCGTCGGTCGACTGATCAGTCGACCGATTGACTGTAGAAACTCTGTACAGGTTGATTTCTACCATACAATCTATCTAAAATCATTCCCATCAATCCCAAGCATAAAGATGTTGATATTAACATGTATGAACTAAACTAAAACGAAAATTTCATGTATAATTACATAAACAAAACCCTAATCATGTGCATTCATGTTTTAAAACATTTTTAAAACAAAACTCGTGTTAAATCTCTTATAAAAACATTTCAGATCTAGATCTTCAATTCACAAAACGTTGGTGAGTTTTTTAACATTCTGAAATCACATATTTTCCCACTATATGCTATAAAAATCAATCCTTTATACAAAAATTACATTTTTGGCTCATCAAAACTCATAAAAACCCTTTGAAGACATTTAGGAAAAATAGGACAAGGTTGAGCGAGATGTTACTCGCCTCTGGGGTGATGAACAATTCCTGGATCTGAGAGGGAGTGGTTCCCCTTCGCTGCAACGTGAAGATTTCGACGAAAATCCTCCAAGTTCTTCCCTAAATCACCAAGAACAAAACTAAGGTTTGAGATAGGGGAGAGGGGGCTAGGGTTTTCTCAGATCTGAAGATGAGAGGGGTGATTTCGGGTGAAGGAGAATATATATGAACAGCTAAACCCGACCCAAACCCGAACCAAATCAAAACAGACCCGAAACCTAAAAAACTAGAAATCAGCGTATCAGTCGACTGATCGGTCGACTGATATAGTCAGTCGACTGATCGGTCGACTGATCTGGCAAATTCTAGTTTTTTGAACATGTTTTGCTTATTTGCAAAACCATCGCACAAAACTCTACACCCATACTCTCATATCATCTCAAATAACTTGTTTTCATGTACATCAATGACCTTTATCATAAAAGAATTATTTATTACTAATAATTCACATATAAACATTATAAAAATTATGGGGTTCTACAGCTTTTTGGATATTTCTCCCTCAAACCACTTATATTTTGATATAACCCTCTCAAATCATCATAATAGCTATTACCTCTCACAAATCACATCAGTAAGTTGAAATAGATCCCTATATTTTGTTGGGCTCATAAATAGGAAGCGAAATTTCGTTATGTTTAACTTTTATGTAGGATTGACCCCCTCCCTCTATTCTCCTAAACTAATTACTCTATTCCCCAATAACGATCATCTCCTATCTGTCAATGGCTATTTTTTGACTCTATAAAAGCCATTGAAGAACCTCCAAGCTCATCAATTCTCCTTTTCTCAAAGTCTTTCCTATATTCTCCACAGGTTTGCTATGGAGATTTCAATTTTTAAATCCTCTTCTAATGGAAATGATGATGTTGGGGCTAGTACGATGTATTTTTGTAGATTGCCATGCAAGATTAGGGTACAAGCAACCAGAGAACAAAGGGCTCCAGTTCTATCTCTGCCCACAATATAACAAATAATCATTTAATAGTTGCAGATATTTTGCTTGTGTTGATGGCTACAAAAATTCAATGGTGAAAATGTTAAAAGAAACCAAGTTTTTAGGGAAGAAGTTGAATGAGGTGCAATTCTTGATGAAGATATTTTTTGGTAGTATTAGGGATTTTGAGTTTATGTAAAATGTTAGTGTTTGTCAAAGTTTGTAGCTTTTAAGCAATGAAAGTTGATGTATTTTGACTCCCATGAGCAAAAATATAATTGCACAATCCTTGTTATTCTTAACTCAATCCTAGTTAAAGCATTTGAATGGTGTACCAATGGAGGGAGCTATTTCAATTAACTTCTATGATTTGAAGGAGGTAATAGCTATTATGATGATTTGAGTGAGTTTTATCAAAACACAGATGATTTGAGGGATGAATATGTAAAAAAACCCTACAAGAAAATCGTTGCAAATGCAAGTGAATCTTGTCAAAAAATCTCTTTCCTTCAACAAATAAAAAGACAACAAAAACAACAATAAGAACAAAGCACTTATTCTAAATGTTTGGGGTCAGCTATATGAATCCTATTTTTTCATTCTATTCTGTTATGAGTCATTTCCTACGTTACATTAGTCTTAATTATATCATTCTTAATTACTTATAACCAAGTCATTCTAGGTCGATCTCTAGATCTTCTAGCCCCATTAACTCTTGAAAGTTACCTAGAGGGGGGTGAATAAGGTTATTGCTAATCTTATTAGATATTAATACCGATTAAAACTTATTAACAAATATATCCTAACAATATTGATATTCAAATAGATATATGCAAGGATATATGAACAAGAGTAAATAAACACGTGATAGTGCGCAAATGACAAACACAAACACAATATATGATCACGGAGTTCGGACCTTCCGTCCTACGTCTCCGCTTCCCACTCCCGGGGAGAAATCCACTATCACAACCGAGTTTTTTACGCTCACCCGGATAATGTATACACCTCACAATACGGTTTTCTAGTTCATCGAAAACTTTACAACTACATACTTGCAATCACACTCTACACCCTCTAAGTGTTAGCCTAGACCGTGTCCTCTTCCTCAAGTGCTCAGATTTACAACCTCTCTAGGATTTACAACCTACACCACCCCTCTTGGAATCGACCTCGTCTCTCACCAACCACTCCTCTTGGTGTACAAGTGTAATATAATGTGTAACTCACAATAATGCTCAATTACAATAAAATATTTTCTAATTGGATAAGAATGATCAATCTCACAAATCACAAAGCCACAACCCAATATATGATGTATGAAATTCTACAAGCTCAAATAGGGTGTGTGTGATAATATGAGTATAAACGAAAAAACTAACTCAATTAGCAAACTAGCAATAAATGATAATATGAAAATCAAAACAAATTGCTAGAGAATAGATTAAGGAAAACTTCTCTATAAACATCATAGAGGTTGAAGAAGATTGAGGATGAATTTCTTAATTGAAAATGCAATTCTCCTCTTTGTAAACTCAAACTTAGAAACTTTTAAAATAAACTTTAAACACTTTCAAACTCTTGTTATAAACTCTCTTAGTTAGTTTTTCAGATGAGAACAATAGGGGTTTATATAGGATAAAAAATAAAGGCACAAAACCCAAGAAAAAACAGCAAAAAGACAAAACTACAAAAGGCTGGAAATATAGCCGTTGGAGCTTATCAGTCGACTGACGGAATGCATCAGTCGACTGAAGAGCTGACTGTTACATGCATTTTCTAGCTCATCAGTCGACTGACGATCTTATCAGTCGACTGATGATCTCATCCGCCGACTGGTCAGTCGACCAAAATACAACAGAGAGCAAAATGATAATTGCAGGCACTTTCATCAGTCGACTGATAACCAGTTATCAGCCTAAATTAATTTTTATAAGTGAGTTTCAAGGCTCTATTAAAAATAGTAAATAAATTCTAAAAAATATAAAACTTTAGGAAAAGTTTATAATCATGAATATGAACATGTTGGAAAAAGAATTTTTCAAATTACTCTTACCATTTGTGAAAACTCAAAAATATTCAAAAGCGCAAAAATACATGTTTTTCAAATATGTTGATTTTAACATCTTGGCTCAAATCAAGTTCTGAAGACTTGTGAAATAGTTTTATGGGCATAATTAAAGATATAGACAAGGTTTGTAAAGTCCAAAACATATTTGAATGTATTTTGCATAAAAACACCTAGTTTCATGGAAATTCACAAATGTAATGTGTGTATATATTTGAGTTTATAGAATTAACACACATAATATAATCATATACTAAGTATACCAAGAGAGATTCTTTTGAAGCTTGGACTTGAGTAGATTGACTTGTTATGCATGGCTTCAATATATCGTGTTTGCTCAAATTCTTGAATATACCTGTATATACTAAACAATACAAAACAAAACACTGAACACACTATTAGTTGTAAATTGTTTGTTAAATCATTATCAAAACAAGAGACCTAGCAACTCTAATATTATTACTTTTTAATTGAAGCACTAAAGAGTCTCCGTTATACATGATCAAACCATCTTAATATATTCTCTCTCATTTTATCACGAATAAGTACAACCTCTAATTTACTACGGATGCACTCATTTCTTATCCAATCTTTTAATGTATACCCACAAGACCATCGTAACATTCTCATTTCAGCTACTCATGTTTTGAACATTTTATTTTTTAATTACCTGACATTCTGACCCATAAATTATAGTTGGTCTTATAACCATCCTATAAAATTTTCCCTTTAGTTTTATTGGTATTCTATGATCACATAAGGCTCTCGAAGCACTCTTCCATTTCAACCATCCTAATTTTATTCGATGCATAACATCATCCTCTATCTCACCATCATGCCTAATTATAAATCCTAAATAGCGAAAATAATTAGTTTTAGGTATTTCTTGGCCATTAATATGTACCATAGGCTCTCTTTCTTTCCTACTTTTACTAAAAATGCATTCCATATATTTTGTTTTTGTTCTACTAATTCTAAAACATTTAGACTCAAGAGCTTGTCTCCATTTTTCTGCTTTAAAAGTAATACCTCTTCTAGCTTCATCAACTAATACTATATTATCAGCAAATAACATACACTATGGGATTTTATCCTGAATATGCTTAGTAAGTTGGTCCATAACTAATGCAAAAAGATAAAGACTTAAAGTTGACCCTTAGTGTAAACATATGGCAATATAAATTGTTTAGTCTCTCCCTTATTAGTTCTTACTCTAGTTGTTACTCCATCATATATATCTTTAATCACATCAATATATATACTAGGTACATTTTCTTTTCTATCACCCACCACATTACCTCTCTAGGTACTCTATCATAAGCTTTTTCTAGATCGATAAAAATCAAATGTAGAGCCTTTCTCTTCTCCCTATATCTCTTTATCAACCGTCTCAAAATATGTATAGGTTCTTGTAGGCAATAAACATTGACTTAATCCTTGCACAACAACTTGGAACAGGCAAAAGAGATTAAGGGTCTATCTGTGGGAAGGCAAGATGACTCCCCTAGGGTCCAGCGAACTCCCCTAAGGTCCAGCCGACATAGTCCACAGTCCAGCTGACGCCCCTAGGGTCCAGCCAACTCAGCCCTCCCTCATCGACTCATATGGCCAAGACCCCTTCATCAACTTGAAGGGCCGAGAGCCCCTCGTCGACTCAAAGGGCGGCCTTAGTTGACTCCTGTTCTCGGAGTCGACTCGCCGAGAGCCCCTCGTCGACTCGAAGGGCGGTCTCAGTCAGCACTTCAAAGATCTAAGTGGATGAAATCCGCTGTGCCGACTTACCCTGGTGTCGGAGACCTTGAGACAAGACTAAAGAGCCGAGACCTCTCGTGTCAACTCGAAGGGTGACCTCGTGGACTTGAATGTGGCCGAGACCTCTCGTGTCGACTCAAAGGGTGACCTCATGGACTCGTATGTGGCCAAGACCTCTCGTGTCGACTCGAAGGGTTACCTTAGCCGCCTTGAAGCTTAGGACCACAAGACTAAGGGGACAAGACTCCCTGTGTTGATGAGACCCCGAGCTAAGACCGTTCAGTCAACTCGAATGGTGGCCTTAGTCGACTCCTCTTCCTGGAGTCGACTCGCCAAAAGCTCATTTACTTTGAAAACCAAGACCCTTCATGTCGACTCAAAGGGCGGTTCCAGTCTGCCCCATGAGATGAAACCCCCCTCGTGTCAACACGAACAGTGAACTCAGTCGACCCGGAGTCAAGTACCACCAGCTCCCCAGCATGAGTTAGTCATCCCCCCTGAAGACGACTCGACCCAGACGACTCACCAACTCCGCCAGTTTGGCTGACTCACCAGCATGAGTCGGACTCGCCTGATAGCTTGAAGCTCGTCTGCAAACCCAAGCACCAGCTCGCCTGAACACCTAGTTAAGCTCACTTGTCAGCTGCCTACTTAGAGTATTGTAAAAGTCACATCAACAGTCACATCCCATAGCTAAAGAGCATGTAGCTCCTCACCTAGGCTAGGCATGGCCAGAACTCTCCTAATAGCTATTGATGGCTACAAGAATAAGGAGGCTGGCAGGCTATAAGAATATGGTGGTTGGTAAGACCCCCTAGGTAGTCACGTTCCACAGCTAGGGAGGTATGGTCTACTAGTGGTCAAATCCTACAAATCAAGGGATAGCCCATACCATCCCTTGCCTATTTAAAGCTACTTTCAACCAACGTGAAAGAGATTGATTGGCTGCTTGGTTTTGGCTGGCTAATCATCCTACTTCTAAAGGTTGAACCTTGGCTTATTTGCTAAAGGTTCCCTGGTAGAAAGAGACTCGTCTGATCTCTCAGACTTGAGGCTCTCAAGCTCTTTGTAGACTTTTGCATAGTAGCCCTTTGCAGACTTGTCTGAGTTCTTAGACTTGAGGCTCTTAGGTACTTTGCAAGCTTTTGCATAGTAGCTCTCCCCAAGCAGTCATCCCACAAGCACGAGCACTGGTTTGTCCTCGGATAGACTCGAACTCAACCTCAGGAGCTTTTACTGAGTACCGAAGCTCAACCGCAACTTCAATCGTATCGTCCAAGGGAAACAAACTCGGCACGAGCACCAAGGGAGACGTCATACCGCTACCGAAGAATTCACGTTAAACAATGTTCGCGGGAAAAATCAACTTCTTCTTCATTGACGAACTCATTGCACTCAATGTTAACAACTTTTTGCGTTTACAAAGATCCGATCTTTTTATAAGAGCCGGTTACAACGAAATTCAAAACAAATAAAGAAAAATTATAACTTTCCTTATTTAACGAACAGATCGCGAGCTCCTGTTTTGCGGTCACTCGCTTTGTGGGTTGTTTGCCTGTGCCGGGGTTGATTACCGTGGACCACCGTGCAATCTCGATCCAAACAGATCTACGTGGTATAACGGGTATTATCCCACCAAGGAGATAATAGCCAGGAGGGATCGTTTCACCAAGGAAACGACCACTCGAATCTCGGGATCTAAGAACCAAGCTTAGATCCGGAGTAGAACAACGTAGATCTGAGGATTAGCCTCTTCGAACTCCTGCCTTGTTTGTTGCGGGTGCTCGCCAAGAACTGAATCCAAGGGTCCAAGTCTCCAAGCCTTCACAAATCCGAGTTGAGGTGATAATCCGGCAGAGTTTCGGCTCTTCAGAAGTTCAGAAAAAAGTCCTCTCAAATAAACAACCACCCCCCTATTTATAGCCTCTCTGAACTGTGCATTTGTGCACAAGAGAGAGGGGGGGGGT
>BQKN01000896.1:294064-322509 GCA_022839385.1 Asparagus kiusianus | reverse complement strand
TTGTCCCGCCGTTGATTTTTTGTCCCAACTCGGTTTTGAGTGATTTCGGATGCGTTGGAATCTTGACGGCGAGCTCTGTAGGCCCCGATGGTTGAATTATCAGTGGGATGATCGGGACACGGCAGGCGTTGGTCCAATTGCGATGATCGCGGGGTTTTCGGTCAATCCATATCCCCGTGATTCTGAGATTTTATCGGCTCACGTAGTCTGTTGGTTCGCTTCAGGCGCTCACCGACGTTATTTGAACTCTTGTGAACCGGGTAGTGACGTTCAATCGTCGCTCGTTAACACTGAGCCGTTTGTGGGGACCTATCGGCAATTTTTGACGCCTACAATTGAGACGCCGGCTTCAACCAAGGCTTGTATCGTATTTTTGAGGGTGTAGCAAGTCTCCGTGGAATGAAGAATCCTCCTATGGTACCCACAATATTTTGGATCTGAAATCCGGTTAGCTTCCTCCTGATCTCTGATAGGTGGGAGCTTGATTTTGTCATTTTCCAGAAGATATTTAAGGATGGCTGGAACATCATCGTCCTTGAAGGAGTATCGTTGCATCTGAAGCGACTGTTGTGGCGATCGCTCCCGTAGTTGTCGTTGTGATGTTTGGTCAGTAGTGAACCTGGGTACGGACTCTGGTTGGCTTTCCTCAACTCTCTTCCTCTTGGGATAGCGTCTAGTCGAGGTGGTGATAGACTCGATTTCCTTCTGCTTTTTGTCTTTATCTCCATCTCTCTTTGAGTGATGGTGAGAAGAAGGAATTGGGCTACCCCCAGCATCATTGAAGGGTGTGGTCACATCACCCCCAGCGTTACCGAGGGGTGAATCAGTCTTGATCACCATATTCAGATTCGGACTGTTGTCACTTGTCCTGTGTGGAATAGGCATAGCTGGTGTAGCGCAACATTTACACCTTTCAGCTTGCAACTTTCTTATTTGTCGCATAGCCAATTCCATCTTATCCTCAAATTCTTCTTTCTGCTTGATTAACGCTTCTTGAACTATTTGAGTGAGCTGGTCAGGACTAATGTTGAACGCATCCCTAGTATTCTTAGAAAGACGTGATAACTCGTGTAGAGTTACTTTTACTGGGATGTTAGCCAATTGGGTCATAACCTCGAAGTGGTAAGGAATGTTTGAATCTCCCAGTTTATCTCTTCCAATCTGCTGATTGACTCGAGACTGCCTCGGGTTTGGAACATCTTGGTGCAGGGGCTCCTGTCGGTTTCTTTCAGCAAATGCGGGGGAAGTTATGGTCATCCCTGCCTCAGCTAGTCGATCAGAGACATTTGGATACTTGAACCGATGTTCGTTCCTATTTCTGGTGGTTACAAAAGTTTCATGTTCATTGTTAGAAAATGAGAAAGCAGGAATTGCTTCGTTGTCTTCCTCTGGAATAGCAGAGACTCCACAACAAGATTTGCCTTTCCCCTTAGACTTCTTTTTGGATGACGATCCGGTCCATTGTTCATCTCTAATCAGATCGGGGTGAACCCAAAGGATTTCGCCGTTCGGGGCCGTGTGTGGCACGAGTCCCTTTTGGCGCTGTCCGTGAGGATCATCATTCACCGTCTTCATTCCGACTTTGGTGACGCGCTTTGGCTCAAACCAAGTCGTGGGCACCGATCCGAAGCTGATTAACACTGCGTTTGCACCCACGTTCTTTGCAGGCTTCGGAGTTATGACTCCCACATCAATTAACGCCTGGATCTTGTCCTTGAGTTGGTAACATGACCTCGTAGGGTGATGAACCGCTCTGTGATACGCACAGTACTTCGGATCCGTTACTTTGTTAGCCCCCTCTTGATCTACGATCGCTGGCAGCTGGATTTTGTTGTTTTCCAACAAATATTTGAAGATGCCGGGAACTTCATCATCCTTGAAGGAGTAGACCTTGGGAAACCTCGGCTCCGAAGACTTTTGCTTCTGAGACCGTTGCTGCCAATGAGGTTGCGATTGTTGCGGCGCTCGTTGTTGCGGCTGCTGTTGAGATTGCAGTTGGAAAGTTTGATTAGCATCAACTGCGTTAGCATATGCCTTACCATTCCCTTTTTGGTTGAAGTTCTGCTTCGGAGGATTTGTTGCCGGTTGGCCTCTCTCCGCCTTCTTCCTTCTGAGGAATCGCTCAGCTTGCTCTCCTCGAACCTTCAAATCCTTCCAGGTCTTGGATGGTGCTGTGCCCATTGCTTCCAACACATCCAGCGAAAGGTTGTTGTGGTAGGTTTGGAGGATGAATTCCTCAGTGATCGGGTCCCGGCAATTCATCGCCTTGTTCCGGAACCTTTTGACGAAGGTGTCGACTAGCTCCCCGTCCTTCTGCTTCTCATCGAGCAACGATCCGATAGAGATTTCGGTGTCGTCATCGAAGAAATTCACGAGGAACTTAGTCTCCATGTCATCCCAGCTATTTATGCTTCCTGGCTTGAGGCGACGATACCAATCGAAGGCAGCTCCGCGAAGAGTGCCGACGAATGACCGTACCATCAGAGGCTCATTACCAGAGATGACTCCCAAGTGCGATTTGAAATAAATCAAATGCTGAGTGGGTGAACCCATCCCATTAAACGGCGTGAAGTTAATTAGACTAAACTTCGCCGGATATGGGATTGATTCCCACTCTCTCGGGTATGGACAAGGAATGCCCGTCTTTTTTGTCTCTTGAGCGGAAATCAACGTATTGATTTTGCTTTCGAGATTTTTGATCTTTAGGCTTTCACCTGCGTCTTCACTGGCGTTCTCGTTACCACCCCCTGCATTGATGGGAGGGTTGTTAGCATTGCGAACCTCATTTGTGTCCTCATCTTCCAGGTTGTTCTGGTTGGGACGACTTGGTTCGCCTTGTTGGTTCCTCAATGCTTGAAGCTGTTGGTCATGCATCTCTCTCATGTTCTGCATAGCCATTTGCATTTCGAACCTAAAGGTCTCCTGTTGTTTGGCCATGGCATCTTCAAGCATCTTGGCCACTAGCTCCGCGCTTATCATAAACGCCTCGCGGGTTTGTCCTTCACTGGACACTGTATTATCAGATGCCACTGCTGAGCCGGCATCTGATTCTTCATCTCCCGAAGGTACTCTTGTTCGGACTCTACCATACGTCGCGCGAATGATAGCCCCAGATTGTAGACGAGTTACACGTCGGGGTATTTCTGGAACCGCCTCGGGGTTATCCTGAGCCGATGTTCCTGTGCTGGTCATATTTGCGGTGACCCTTGAATGTTCACCATCTTCGACCATCTTCCTTCTTCATTGAAAACGCCTATGCCTTGGTTTTGGCGTTCCATTGCTGAGTCTTTCGAACACAGAGACTCTCTCAGGGACTGCCTTGACGCAGTTGCACTCAGAGAGTACCGCCCGAATGAGCTTCGAACAAGGACATTGCGTTTCGAGCCTTCGAGGGCTCCTCTTTCTGGTTTTACTCGTACCCCCGGCACGATAGTACAGCTCGTCCGTTTGAGTGGCGGAACAACCTATCGTGCGTTGGCACGATCTCTCAGGTATAACGTTGTCGTCATCAGACGACAATGTTTCCTTCTGAGGATGAATTGTCTTCTTCGGACCATCCAGAGTCACACGCCTTGAAACACGTCTTTGTGGGCGTGAATCTTCAGCGGGCTCTTGCACTTCGATGCGCAAAGTTGTGCGCTTGGGTGCCACAATTTTCTCCAAGTGTTGAGGGTTGCAGCGACCCCCAGCATGTTGCATTGTTTGGGACTTCTTCATTGGCCCCAAGCGTTCTTGGACTGGAGCTTTACCTCGTTCCTTCGGAAGTGGGCCGAGGCGCTCCAAAACAGACTTTCTCTTCTGGGATGGTCCTGCGGGATCTCCCGGAGCAGTTGCAGAAATTACCGGCTGTTTGGATTGATTTGCCGGGTGTTGAATCTTCGGAGGCTGCGGTTGTCGCTCCTTGGTCTGAACGTTTGCTTCAGACTTTGGCCTCCAAACCTTGCGAGTTGGTGGCGGCTTTTTGACCACCTCCTTCTGCAGCTTCCGACGGGCTTCTTCAGCTTTGGCCCGTGCTTGCGCCGATAACGCGCGCCGTTTGCGGATGCGTTCCTCCAATGTCGAGCGATTCCGTTTGACACGGACTCACTCCATAGTCGATGGTTTGGAGGAACCACCCTTCATTTGCCGTTGAGGCTGTTTGCCTCGTTTATTCTTCAGATCCGCATGGTAGCGGACCCCATCAACGGACTCCATGGCCTTGGCGAATTGCTTCGCGAGGCGTTGACGCTGCCTCTGGCGGGCTCTCTTAGAGAGAGTCACCACGCCTTCAATGGCGGATTTGACCTTCTTTGAGGTCGGTAGGGCCTCACTCAACGTAGCTTCGGCATCGATTGGGGTGAGGTCGTCGTTGATGGCTTCAACTTCATCACACCAACGGACTTTTCTCCTGGAGGAGAACTTCTGAAACTTCTTGGACTTGGGGGAGGAGGTAGATCCGGATGAGGACACGTACTCCTCGTACTTCTGCTGGTCGAATTCATACTCGACCTCCTCCATGATCGGGATCGAGATCCGCGGCTGCGACACTCCGATCTCGGCAGCGAGATCGGTGGCTCCCACTGTGGTCGCCAGATTGTTCGCGGGAAAAATCAACTTCTTCTTCATTGACGAACTCATTGCACTCAATGTTAACAACTTTTTGCGTTTACAAAGATCCGGTCTTTTTATAAGAGCCGGTTACAATGAAATTCAAAACAAATAAAGAAAAATTACAACTTTCCTTATTTAACGAACAGATCGCGAGCTCCTGTTTTGCGGTCACTCGCTTTGTGGGTTGTTTGCCTGTGCCGGGGTTGATTATCGTGGACCACCGTGCAATCTCGATCCAAACAGATCTACGTGGTATAACGGGTATTATCCCACCAAGGAGATAATAGCCGGGAGGGATCGTTTCACAAAGGAAACGACCGCTCGAATCTCGGGATCTAAGAACCAAGCTTAGATCCGGAGTAGAACAACGTAGATCTGAGGATTAGCCTCTTCGAACTCCTGCCTTGTTTGTTGCGGGTGCTCGCCAAGAACTGAATCCAAGGGTCCAAGTCTCCAAGCCTTCACAAATCCGAGTTGAGGTGACAATCCGGCAGAGTTTCGGCTCTTCAGAAGTTCAGAAAAAAGTCCTCTCAAATGAACAACCACCCCCCCTATTTATAGCCTCTCTGAACTGTGTATTTGTGCACAAGAGAGAGGGGGGGGGGGAGTCGGGCCACCTCAGGGTGGCTCGGCTCATGCCGAGCCACCCTGAGGTGGCTCGGCCTTGGCCGAGCCACCCCGGGTTGGTTCGGTTTGGGCCGAGTCCCCCGGGTGTGTTCCGTTTCGTTGTTTTCCCATCTTTCATTTATGTCCGTGATTCGGTTGTTCGTTTGATTTGTTCGGGTCTTGATTTGATAGCCCGAGTCTTCATTTGGCAGTAAATCCGCCTCGGTGTTTGAGTTCAAGTCCGTTTTGTTGTTGGACGACTCGTTAACTTTCTGAACCGTTGGATTGGTTCCACACGCGAACGTATTCCGTTGCTTGCGTGCCTCATCGCCTCGTCGCTCGAACGTCCGTTGATTTGTCGAATCATCGTGCTGAGCCATGCTAAGGGACCTATAGGCAATTTTATACGCCTACAAACAAGGAGAGCCTTCACTCTACTTCTGTTGTAAATCCTAAATTTCATTGATTTGTAATAAACACACAGATAATACAAATCTCGCATCAAGACCCGAATTTTACACCCTACAGAAGATGGTGACCATAGTGGGAGGAACCGTTTCTTCAACCGAAATGGTGGTGGCATAGTATGACGACGTTGTGGTGGGGATGACTATTGAGTCCCTTAAGATCGAGTTCGACCAAGCTAAGTATGAATATACTTGTCTTCTTCCTTCTCTGGTAGCCATGTATCACGCAAGAACTACAGAGTTGCGCGTATGGCCCAACCCTAAGCGGGCGAGACAACCATGCCAAAGAGCTCTACCCGAGCTATAGCAGGGGGTTCTGTCTCCCCTAAACCAGCCAAGTTCGAGTCGATGGCTGACCAAGCAAGTCAGCGGACGGCCTACCATGTAAGCCAACCGACGACCAACCAAGCAAGCCAGTCGATGGCCGACTGAGCCAGCTAGCTGACGGCCAACTAGGCAAGTCAGTCGACGGCCGACCAAGCCAGCTAGCCAACGGCCAACCACGCCTTCCAGTCAAAGGCCCACCAAGTAGGCCAGCCGACGAACCACCAAGCAAGCCAGCAGACTGTTCGATTGGTTCCTAAGAAGCCCACACAGTTCCCCATGCAGGAGGAGACTGTGGTGTGTGTCGGCGCGGACCACGCCTTCGCTGTCAACATGAGTTCCCCCTCTCCAGAAGAGTCCAGCGGCGTCGACGACAATCTCTCACCTGCCAGGAAGCCCAAACCATCACTTCCTATGATGGCCTGAATTACTATTCAGGCCTGAGAAGTGCCAAGCAGGGACGATAAGTCCCCAGTTTTGATGGACCATGTCGATCAGGCAAACCCACTTGCTCAGGCAGGCTCCCCTCTGTCGATCGAGTCCCCAAAGTTGGCAGATTCGATGTCTCGGGCCATCCTGACATTTCAGGTGAGCTCCACTCTAGTAGCAAACTCTCCCATCTGGGTGGATTTGGCGATTCATGCGAGCCCACAAAATCAGGTGGGATTCGCTTCTCAAAACAACATTCCAGATCAGGTGAGCCTGACGTTTCAGGTGGGCCAACTCCTATTTCAGGCCGACTCCATCCTTCAAGGTACGTGGCCGAGTAGGTATGCGGTCGAGTCAAGCAAGCCACCTAAGTTGAGCGGATTCCAAGACTCAGTCAGAAAACATTCTCAAGTAGACAAATCTCGCCCGACTAACTAGTCAGCCAGACCTCGCCAGTAGTCAACCAAGACTAGACCTAGCCAACAGTCGGCTAAGGCTCGAGCTCGCCCGCAGTCGGTTAGAGCTTGCCCAGATTCCATACCTCTCCAACAATCGACAGAAGGTCACCTAAATGCTCGAGCTCACCTATAGTCGGCTGGAGCTCGTCCACATTTTAGACCTCACATGTCTCGGTGAGGTTGGATGAATCCGACACTTAGGGAATTTCCTAGGTGTCCTCATGTTGGCTCTTTTGAGCCTCCTTCACATGACTTCTTGTCTGGTCTTTTCGACGCTAGAGGTCGCCACCACCAACCTACAGGGGATCTCAGGGATCATCTGATTCACAAGTGCACTATTCACAAGGCAAACCCTCAGTGCCATTGCGAGAGACTTATCCAGGTGGTACTTGTTGATTACTAGTGTTCTAATACACCAAAGTCATCGGTGTTCGAGAGACTCTTCCAGCAACCATCAAAGATGAGACCTCTCCGCCAAAGACACCATCGTGAGAGGAGACGAGCTTCCAATAATGTGGAGCTCCCCGCCATAACTGTCAATATGACGGGGAAGTCCAAGGCTATTGAGCATGAAAGTATCCGCCAACGCACTCGCGCCCAAACGGGGGTGGCCATTCCATTTGACTACACATGCCTAGCACTCGTCTCTGATGGCAACGGCGATAATTGCTCGGCAGTGGCAACATCTCAGGCTTCAAGCTTATTTCAGGGCAAAAGTGCAAAAGTGCACATGACCAACATCCCTAATGAGATATCCAGGAGACTCGACGAGCAACACGCAACCATCAACTCCCTGAAGGAGATGTTGGAACAACTTCTGAGTGAGAAGAAGAAGAAGAAGAAGAGAGAAAGAACTTCGCGGGCTACGCATAAATCCTCGAAGCACAAAGAGCGTGTGCTTACTCCTTCTCACTCCTCATCTGAGTCATCTGGAGGAGCGACATCTTCGGGTCATAACCCAAGGGACAAAAGGTTCAACGAGTTCTAAAGTCAACTCAACACCTTGAAGCTCCAGAAGCATGTGAACTAGCTGGGGGTTGTAGGCGTCAAAAAATGCTGATAGATATCCAAACACAACTTAAGACAACGAGAAGATCATCCAAAGATCATAGAAAATAACCTTACGCTGTCTCAAAATGACCAAGACAGTGTAGCTCACAGTGTGAGACTGTGATGACTATCTCGCACATGCGAGATAGTGTAGGCTGTCTCGCGGTGCGAGATAGTGTTGGCTGTCTCGTGGTGCGAGATAGTGTTGACTGTCTCGTACGTGAGACAACTCTGAAATAATCACAAGTTGTTGAAATAACTGCATGACACGTGTCCATTAACTGTCAAAGAACGTGGGAGACATCGTGGGTGAGAATCACGAGGATAACTGTCAAAATAATGAAGTTTGAAACGTGAGAAGGTAGTTACAATGCAAACCGTCGAGCAGTTTGTATTTTCCGAGACAGTCTTTATTGTCTCAGAAGCTGGGACAACAAACACTGTCTCAGCCGCCGAGATAGACAACACTGTCTCGCATACAAAATTACCTCACGACGTTGTATTTTTAGTTAAGTAACCCAGGGGCTATAAATACCCCCCTAGGGCCATTTTTTGAAGGGATCTGAAAGATTCAGAGCAGAGAGAGAGTAGAATACTTGAGCCTTTCGATAATTCCTTCAGACTTAAGCTTTGACTTAATCTCAAGAAGAGTGTTCATCTTACTTTGATAAGATATTCACTGATTTTTATTCATGCTTCTAAACAAAGGAAGAATACCAAAGACTTTCACGATCTTTGAATCGGTAGTCCATGAGCCAAAGCACTCCCGGCACAGGCAAAGTCTCACAAAACAGGAATCGATAAACAATTTCTGTGTTATTTTCTAGAGAGTTGTAATTTTCCTTTTATTGTGTAAAAGAGGTCTTATAAAAAGACTATCTTCTTTTGAATTCGTTGTAATTGATCGAAGATATAATGAATTCCACAATAGCTTCAACTTTCGACGAAAACAAATTGGTGACCATAGTAGGAGCCAACGGTCTCGCGACCGAGACCGTAGTATCACAACCGATCAAGATTGTGATCAATGAAGAGATCGAATATGAGTTCGATCAAGCAAAATTTGAGGAGTATTTATCATCCTCACCCTCGAAATCTTCTTCGCCTCGCAAATGTAGGAAGATTTTCCAGTCTTCGACCCCGATGAAGACTACGGTTGAAAATTCTGCTTGCAAAGTTTCTACTCTCAATGACCCTGCACCACTTAAGGAGTCATTGAATCATGGCCCACCGGCACTGATGAAGAGGGCTCGTCAGAGACAACGTCAGCACCGTGCCCGTCAATTGGCTAAAGCCTTACAACAAACCGACGAGGTCCATTACTATACGGACCTAAAGTCGAGAAAGCATGCAACGAACTAGTTGCCCCAAAAGCAAGACACTCACATTTCTGCACAACTTATGACGGAGGAATGGACTCTCATCAAAAGGGCTCGTTCGACCCTTAAAAAACGTGTACAAAAGCGTCAGGTGAAGGCCGCTCGTGCCTGTGCCCTTCGTCAACAGACACAAGGAAAGAAGAAAGAAATGGTGTCTGAGAAATCGCCAAGAAACGGCAAAGTTTGGATTCCCAAAACCAAACATATACAAAAATTAGAGAAAGGTGGAACATCTTTTAACCGCAACACTTATCCTTGCCGCGGCCAAGAGGAGGTTCGCAAAATCATCCCTTCGACTTCAGCGACGTCCGCTCATGGTCCGTCTACTACAACTATGCCTACTGTATCATCAGGAAACCTTGGGTTAGTCCTAACATGTCTAAATTTAAAGTCACAATGGCAGATCGCCTCGGTCCTTTGTCTGACAATCGAGGCAAAACCCCAATCAAGGAACACTCGAATCTAGTAAATAAACCCTTAGTGGTTTCTTACACAGGAGGTCGTAAATATCCTCCTGTCATAACAGAACAAGTCCAAAACGAGAAAATACTAATTCACTCTCGTTTAGGGCCTATAAAGACTCCATACCTGCAAGGGGGTGGATTTAAAAATTCAACTTTGGATCGCCCAGAGGCAACGACTAGTCGTTCTGTGCTTAACAACAAAGTTCAAAAGCAAAAGATAGGTTGCTCAACTCATAATGATGATGAGCTGTACTATCAGACTAATAAGTCACGAAAAAGAGTTGCTCGAGGAACAGAGTCTCATTGCGCATGTGAAAGGCTTATTAAGGCAGTACTGACAGAATGCGGTTGTTCTAAGACTAAACCAACGAGAGTCTTAGTATTTCAAAGACTTTCCACTGAAACGTCAAAACCCAAAATGACGCGTTTCAATAAGAAGAAACCTACAATTCAACAAGACGAGTTCCCAGAGGTCACTATTAATATGACCGGTAGAGGAAAGAAACATTTGGTTAACCCAGATCCTGATTTCTCTCCAGGAGGAGAGTTGAGCGGGGTCTCTCTCAAAGGATGTCATGGCTACAACGAAGGGCCAACTGACGTCGGGACTACAAGAAAATGCATGAAGGTCTATCTTCGGACGAGAAACTTTCAGATACCTGTTCTGCAGTCACCTTGGATGATACGGTATCTAGTGTTGGACAAGTCAGAGAATCATTTGCAATCACACCTGACCAATTAGCTCAGATACTGCAGGAGGCGTTAGCTAAACAACATGAAGAAATTAGAGCTGAAATCAAGACTGAAATAGAGTTGACTATGCAACAGATGAGAGATTTACAGGCTCAACAATAGCAGCCAGAATCAAGTCAAAAGGCTGAATCTAGCCAGCGTAATGCCATACCTGTACGTATAACCGAGGTCGCTAATGATCATGACGAGGATGAAACCATCTTCGCTGATCTTCCTCCTGATAAGGACAATTCTAGAAGCGGTCCGGCTAAGTCATCTACTCAACCTACTCAAATCTACTTGAAGAAGAGTGAGGAAGAGGACAAGAAGATGCAAGATCTTGAGAGCTAAGTCAATGCTCTGATGTCTGCCCAGGAAGTGAAGAAAACGGGCATTCCATACCCGTACCCGAGGGAGTGGGATCTGATTCCTTTTCCCCCAAAATTTAGTTTGATTAACTTTACTCCTTTTGATGATAGGGGTTCACCTACTCAGCACTTGATCTATTTCAAGTTGTATCTTGGCGCAATATCCGAAAACGAGGCTTTGATGGTCCGGTCATTTGTAGGAACCCTTTGTGGGCCTGCCTTCGATTGGTACCGACGTCTTAAACCCGGGAGTATCACTAGCTGGGAGGATATGGAATGATTGTTCCTCACCAATTTCTTTGATGACGACACTGAGGTCTTCATTGACACCTTGTTGGATGAGAAGCAGAAAGATGGAGAGTCAGTTGATGTCTTCGTCAAACGATTTCGGAACAAGGTGGTGAATTGCCGAGATCCACTCATGGAGGAATTCATTCTTCAAACCTATCATAATAACTTGTATTTGGATGTACTAGAAGTCATGGGGGTTGTGCCCTCTAAAACATGGAAAGAGTTAAAAGTAAGAGGTGAACAAGCTGAGCGCTTTCTCAAGAGAAAGAAGTTGGAGAGGGGTCAGCCACCAGCTAATCCTCAAAAATAGAATTTTAACCCTCGAGGCAAAAGGAGAGGGTCAGCAGCTGCTGTTGATGCTTATCAAACATCACAACAGCCACAACAATAACAACCATAGCAGTCATCTTTTTAATTAGCACCGCATCGGAATCAACAGCCCCCGAGGCAGCCTAAAGCTTCAGAACCCAGGTTTCCGAAAGAATACTCTTTTAAATATGATGAAGTACTGATCATCTTTAAGTATCTTTTGGACAACAAGAAGATCAAACTTCCACCGGTCACAAACCAAGAAGAGGCAAAAAAGACTAATGACCCAAAATATTGGGCATATTACAGAAGGGTTCATCATCCCACCATGGCGTGTTATGTCTTAAAAGAAAAAATATAAACATTGATCGATGTTGGTATTGTGACTCCAAAGACAAAAGAGAAGAAAGTAGGTGCAAACGCGGTATCTATTAGCTTTGGTTCAGTTCCTTTGTCCTGGTTCCAGGCCGAACCAGTATCAAAGGTCAAAATGCAAATTGTCAACGATGACCCTCATGGACAGCGCCAGAAGGGACTCGTGTCATATACCACACCAAACGACGAAATCCTTTGGGTTCATCCTGATTTGCTTGAAGATGATCAACTACAACAAAATACAACATTGCTGACGAAACAAAAACATCGGCAAAAGTTTAAAAAACATCGGGAAAAATCTTTCCTGACGCAAAATGCAGCGTCGCTAACGCGTCGCCAAAAGTGCGTCAAGGAAAGTATTTGGCGACGCAAATACACTACGTCGCCAAAAGTACACTTTTGGCGACGCGTCATGCGTCGGGAAAAGTATATCTTTTAGCGACGCATAATATTTTGTGTCAGCAAAAATGTACTTTTAGCGACGCATGCAGCGTCGGCAAAAGCTATGCGTTGGCAAAAGTATAGCTTTTAGCGACGCTATCTTGCGACGCCAAAAGTATAGCTTTTAGCGACACTTCACTCTGCGTCGCTAAAAGCTATACTTTTAGCGACGCAAGATAGCGTCGCTAAAAGCTATACTTTTGGCAACGCAAGCTAGCGTCGCTAAAAGTTATACTTTTGCAGACGCAAGATAGCGTCGGCAAAAGTATAATTTTTGGCAACAGTAAAAAGTATAATTTTGTCGGTACTAATTTGCATCGCCAAAAGTAATATATTTTCTGTCAACTACTACGCTGAACCTGAACATCCACAAAAAAATTACTCCCATTCACATCAACAAAGAAACCAAACATCAAATTATACTCCAAACAAGTTGCATATTATGATAAACAAGGAATTTGCTCTCATTGCAAAATAATTACATTCATTTCCATTTCTAAGTCAACACTCAAAGGCTTGTTTAAATATTCCAGTTTGCCATATTTAGTGTTTTCCATTTCAGAAAATGACACATTATAAGATTTACAGGAAACTAAACTAAGTTGAAAAAAGAAAACTTGAAGTGAAAGAAAGGCACGATCAGTGAACCTCTTCATTTGCTCTTCACAAATGAAGGTATATTCTCTGGTAGAGTTTTTGCGACTCTGTCTAACTCCTGCATTTGTTGCCTTGCAGTCACTCTATCAGGGCCACAATACATATCCATAAGCTCTTTCATGTGTGGTAGCCTTTTCATCAGTTCTTTGATTATTTCCTGTTAGAGATGTTAGAGATATCAGTTCTTTGATTAAACAGTCTTCTAAACAGTTTAAAACAGAAGTAAGATTTTCAAGCAAAATTATAGCAAAGATCAAGCAGACAGAGACTAGAGGCATTTGAAACTTAAGGCAACTTGAAGCATTAGGACACTCAATGCGGGACTATCCTGAAGTTAGCAACTACTACAGGGAACAGAATGTATTAGCTTGCCCACAACACAAAGGGCAGAGGATCTGTTGATTTCCTTTGAAAGATGGAAAAACAACCAGTTATGAGCTCAAATATTTGTTAAAAGATCTACAGTAGCTACCCCAAGCAGCCATCACTGGTTAGTAGACACTTGATTGAAGTAAAGTCAAATAAAACCACAACTGCATAATAAAGGGACCTGACAAGGTCAGGTTGTAGAGATCGGCTCCTAAGCAGTCAGACGAGTTTGCTAGGGTTACATGAACACAAGGGCACATCAAGAAAATAACTAAAAGAAATTACTAGGTGGAAATACTTTTACAGATGGGAAAGGTCGAAGGTTGCTACTAAGAGAGTCAAACAGTTCACGTAGTGGTTTCATTTCAAGTTTATAATTAAGTTAATAGTAAAGGTATCTGAAAAAGGCTTGGGTAAAAGAAATTAATTAATACTTGAAAGAGGGTCTAAGAGACAATTCTCATTCATACTCTTTTCCCTTCTTTCCATATTGCGCCTTTGAAACAATACGCGCATTTACAGGTTGCGCAATGCTTAATTTACTTAAACGTATTGTCCAAAGAATGACCATCTTCAGAGAAAGAAAAACTCAATATTGGCACTCATGACCTCATTATACAGAGAAACGAAAACCTCGAGTTCCCACCACGTGAATAGACACGATTGCATTCATGACCTCATTGTACATGTAAGATTAGGTATGCAGTAAAAGAAGGTGGAAGTATAAGACTAATCAAGTTATAACCCTTCTCGCAAGGAAATCAACCAAATTAGTTAGACATGTCATAAATTATACAGTGGGAGCAAAAAGTATAGGGCGCGTCATTACCCTCTCATGTTCCCTTTTTAAACACTCATGGAAAAGATTGAGACAAACCTTTTTAGAGGAAAGATTCTTAGATGCCCCAATATTGGCACGATCAAGTAACTCTGTAGATAAATCAACAAGACCTTCGGATTTGGCTATGTCCATAACACAAGCTTTAACAACAGAACCCTTTTCCAAGTGACTCCCACTCACTGCAAAACAGAAAGTAAGTAAGTTTCTTCTTGAAAAATAGAAAGAAAACAAACTTCTCAAGGACTTTTGGGACATGAATACTTGCAATGTTGATTTGCAATAAAGCCTACAATGTCAGGATGATCCTTGAAGCTGAGCACAGACCCAAAGAAACATGCAGTAGCAAGTATATGCTGAGCTCACATTGAGGATATAACTGCGAACTGATTAACTCATCATCAACCTTAATTTCAGGATTATAAATTTTTTCATCAGCAACCTTTTAAGCAATTATATGCATCGCCTGTAACTCATCTAAGTCAATTAAGGCGATACTTAATTTCATAGCTTACAATGATGTAACAAGATTTCCATCACAACCAACGTGCTTCCAAGCTGTGGGGGAGCAAGGATCATTTTGCCATCCAAGATCAAAGCCAGTTGACTGCTCCATTACTTAGTGCAGAAACTAGAAGTAAAGTTGAATCAAAATCAACGTAAAACAAAAAATTCACAATATATAATTCAAATTACTATAAAAAGCCCAACTTGTAGTTGTAGAACACTCCAAAGGAATTCCAATTGCTTCATATATTTCAATGGCAGTCATTAAGGTGCCATTACTAATCCCTAGATGTCAACATCTTGTCTTTTTTCCCCCTAACATCAGCTGTTTCCACATCATTACCTCAAATCTGAAAGCGATCGAACACTCATGCAGTTAGCAGCTCCTAAAGGTAGACTCGTGCAGTTAGCAGCTCCTAAAGGCAGACACCTTTCATGCTGGCCATCGTGAGAGGCTTTATAAAATAATTTCCTAATAAAACACAGCCTAAAATAATTAGAAATTTATAAACATATGAGATATATTTCTTAGCGAGAATTTTTCATCATTCACTCATTACTCAAAAGTCACTCTATGAGGAAGATATTATAAAAAGCTCTACCTGTACAAGACGATAATTCTCACAAAAGTTGGTTCTTGGATGGTGACCTTGCCAAATAGATTTTTCATACTACAAAGAAAGATAATTAGTCAAACTTAGCAAACATAAAACATATAAAGTATAAATGTATTTGATCATTTTAAACCTTAGATTCATCCACTTTGACAGGAAAATTTAAGAGATATTGCCCAGATTTTGCCACTTCAAGCTCTTCATCAGTGATTATTTTGAAGTTGCTCTTTTCCATTACCTGTTTAAGTTAAAGAATAGTGTGAATTGACAATCAATACTTCAGACAGAAAAACAGAAAATAACCTCAACAGATAACTCAATTAGTGAAGCAAAGCCTTTATAATTTAATAGAGAAATGTCAATTTCACCTTTCTGAGTAACAAAAAATAATACTCAAGTACAAACTTACCTAGATTGTAATTCACAGTTGGAACTTATCAATCACATATCTGAACAAATGATAGCACTTTTGGATTGAATATCATTTTTTCTTTAGGCGTGAAGAAAAGAGGACATATAGGCTAACATGAATCAACAATTCTCAGACCCTGTTAGTCAAAAAAATAAAGTTGCGCATTTTCTCGTTTTCATTTTCATGTTAGGATTGAAGTGAGTCAGATCTTGAGTACACGCACAATCTCATTTTCATTTTAGTGACTGCAACAAGTAAATCATATTAGCCACAATCATACAATAGTAAGTCAAGCCAGTTTGAGAATTGAAGCATCAATAACTGGTGCAAGGACATAAAAATTACTCCAGTAATCTATGTAATACATAAAAAAAGAGCTGATAAACTAATAACCCATCATCTGAACTCACAGAATTGAAATCATACCAATAACTAAAAAAGCTAACAAAAACAAATAAAAATAACATGTAAGTATATAATACGAGAGACTTTACCTTCCAAATTAAAATTAAAACCTTAATCAATAGAAACAAGAGGTGAGAAGCTTTAATACATGAGATTAGGTGCTAAAAATTATGTAGAGTTTTCATTACAATAAGGATTTTCATACTTTATCAAAATATTTTTAATATCTTAATTACTTAGACTAGTCCGCGGTCACGTTCTTACGTTTTTCCAAGGGAAATTCTTTGTTCAAATTGTTGTTTAATCTAACAGTGACATACCTTCATATGCGATGCCTGACGATTGAAAAAACATGGTTTGAGATTAATTGATTAATTCATTAGTTATAGGGTTTTATCATTATTGCCTCCTTCTATGACGTCGTCAATCTCTTAGTGTTGCCTTGAAAATTTTTCTTCTATCTATGTATTGTAATTGCTTCTATCTATGTATAGTTTAGCCGTGAGTTCGAAGGACTATAAATTTCATTAGCCTTCATGTCAAAACTGTGAACTGCTTCTATCAAAGACAAATTGTAAATTGCTTCTATCTTCTAAAACAAAATTTCTTATACAATAAATTTAATCAGGCTTTCAAAGTTGCCCCTTTCTTTAAAGTTCAAAGACAAACTGTAAAAGGAAAAAAATTATTCCGAGCAGTTGATACTCTTCATGTAGAGTATCCAGATATTAGAAGTATTTGAAATTCTAGTATACCAAATAAGAAGTACTCTCAAAAATAGAAAATCCAATGGAAGAAAGTCATGTCATGAGGTAATTTATAGTCCTTCAAACTCACACATAAAAGCAATTACAATGAGCATAATGTCAATTTCATTATGAAATTTGAATTTTTAGTGAATTCCCTCCAATTAAAAAAAGAGAGAGAATTAGATTCAGAAGCAAAACATAATCGACAATTTTCACAACAAAAAGAGATATAAGCATCAAGTCTAATTCATAAATAATCCAAATTCGAGGTAGAAATTATAAGAAAAATAACCTAAAATTCTCAGCGAAAGAAAGAGAGAGACTTCACCTTTGAAGAGGATTGAAGAGATCTCCGCGATTGGGGATTAAAGTCTGATGCGACGCACGAACTCCGACGGGGATTTGGGGGCAGCGACGAACTCCAACGGGGGATTTGGGGGCAGCGACGACTCCGACAGGGATTTGGGGGCAGCGACGAACTCCGACAGGGATTTGGGGGCAACGACGATCTCCGACGAGGGATTTAGGGTTGCGACGAACTCTGGGGGATTTGGGAATTTTGGATTTCTGATGAGAGAGAAAGAACAAGGGATTTGGGGTTTGTATATTTCCTCTTTTTCGCGAAAATAAGAGAGGGAAATATCCCTCCAAAGATTTTGGCGACGCAGATGAGTAAAAGCGTCGTTAAAAATTGACTTTTAGCGACACATACCTACACGTCGCCATATATGCACACTATTAGCGACGCTAGCCATAAAACGTCGCTAAAAATATATATTTTTGCTGACGAAAATGAAAAAACATCGGGAAATCCATAACTTTTGCCAACGCTAAGTTAAAACGTTGCTAATTATATACACTTTTAGCGACGCTAATTATAAACGTCGGGAAAAATATATGTTTTGCCGACGCTAACTAAAAGCATCGAGAAAAACATGATTTTTAGCGACGTATTTAACCATGCGTCGGGAATAAGCGTCGGGAAAAGTGCAATTTGTTGTAGTGTGAACAATGGACCACATCTACGTCTAAGTCGAAGAGTAAAGGAAATGGAAAGTCTTGTTTCGGAGCTTCGGCAATTCCTGAGAAGAATGATGAAGAAATCCCAGCTTTACCGCTTTCTAAGGAAGAGCAATAATCTTTTGCTACAAGAGGTGGGAACGAATACCATTATAAATATCCTAAGACCTCTAATCCAAATGCTAAAACCCTTGCAGAACTGGGGGTAGTTGCAACTCCTCCTGTGGCTATTGGAAAACCTCAACAACCAGCTAAACAAAAGGAGAAAGAACCCCAGCATAAAGAGGTTCAAGTTCTGAGGCAGTCTCGTTTCAATCGACCGATTGGACGAGATAAACCGGAAAGCTCGAATACTCCATATCGCTTTGATGTCATGACTCAGTTAGCTAATATCACAACAAGGATCACGCTGTATGAGTTATTGCGCCTCTCGAAAGATACCAGAGAAGCTTTGCAAGAAGCATTGGCTGATTCTGAGGTATTTCTCACTCGGATTAAGCCAACCCCTGAAGAGCCAGAATCATCAGTTCAGCATTACAATCTGGCAGCTACAAAATTTCCTTGCATTGCTTTTACCAAAGAAGATATGCAAGTCAAGAATTCAAAGCATAATAGGCCTTTATACTTCAATGGATATATTAGCTCAAGCGTTGTCAACCGGATTCAGGTTGATCCGGGTTCTGCTATCCGCATCATGCCACTTCGGTTGATGTACCACCTTGGAATTCCTGCTAATAAGCTAGCCTCCACAGGAACCGTTATTTACGGATTCAATACTAGTGGATCCAGACCATTGGAAAATATCCGGGTGAAGTGTCAACTCGAAGATTTGAAGTCGGAGGTCACTTGCTATGTGATCGATGCTAGACTTCTTATAATTTACTGTTGGGTCGCCCTTGGATCCACAGTAATCTTATAGTTCCCTCTACCCTCCATCAGTGTCTGAAATATGTTGACACTAACAACGAGGTCAAGACGGTGGTCGCGGATAAGCAACCATTTAAGGGGTTAAAAAATTATTTTACTGACTCCCTTCTTTATGGTGATGTATCCGATACTGAACCATCAGCCCATGATACAGACAGCAGAGAAGAAGCTGATACCAAAACTAGGCTCGATTATAGTGAAGGTCTTGTACTAAATGACATTGAACCTCTTGTAATCGATCTTGATGGTGATGAATCGTCGGATGAAAGTTGTAACTGGCAACTTGCCGATGAAATAATAAATGATGATTTAGAGTACTCGCGTTATCTCGATAATGTAATGCAGGAATTGTATGACGACCCTAGTCTACACATGCCACTTTGTGCGTCTTGTACGATAACGAAATACATCCAAAATTCATTTGGAACAACGGTGATCCTACCTGCCAAGACGGGAGGTGAAAAATAAATAATTTTCGGAAAAGGAGAATCATCCCCAACTCCCGATCTCTTCTTGGACACCAACTCAGATGATGAAGGACCCGGATGGAATTTCTCTAGATATAGTTCACAAGAAAATGGCTACATGAGAAAGCAAGGTTACGACCTCTCGCTCGGTGAAGGTCTTCATTTTGGTCAAGGTGCCAGGGTTCCACCCCGTCCTGCCTTTGTACCAAAAGGAAAGCCGGATAACTATTATAGTTATAGAAGGGGTTTGGGTCACGTGTCATCATTTGATGATGAATATTGCGAGCAAATCATTAATCAACTAACAAATCTAAGTGAGTATTCATTCGATACTTCAACTTAGGATTCTGACACTAGTATCGGAGAAATGTTCAAAAGATTAATGTCGAACATGACCGTAGTCGATCCTTCTACTACAGAAGAAGATGATCAATTACCCACTTGGGAAGACCCCTGGGTACATTACATGAATGTTCAGTACGGCAAAAGGTTCAAACAAAGAGAACCTCCTACTGAGGATAGAGTAGTCCAAGTTAATATGGGTAACAAAATTAATCCGAAACCTATATTTATTAGCGACGATCTTCCGCCGAATGAGAAGAGGAACTAATCGCCCTTATTAGAGAATATATTGACGTTTTTGCTTAGAATTACGAAGATATACCGGGACTTGACCCAAATGTGGCAATGCACAGCCTTAACATTAAACTGAATGTTAAACCTGTCAAGCAACAACAAAGACGGTTTCATCCACAAATTATGGAGACAATATAAACTAAAGTCAAGAAACTGATTGATTCGGACTTTGTCAGAGAAGAACAACGTCCTGAGTGGTTGGCCAATATTGTTCTAGTCCTTAAAAAGAACGGAAAGATCAGAATCTGTATTGACTTTAGAGATCTAAATACAGTCTGTCCTAAAGATGACTTTCCTTTACTAATTACAGATGTCATCATTGACAACACATGCGGGTTCGAGAGAATGTTATTTATGGATGGATTTTCTAGATATAATCAGATCAAGATGCACCCAGACAATGAAAAGCATACTGCATTCAGAATGCCCCTTGGTGTTTTCTGTTACACTATTATGCCTTTTGGTTTGAAGAACACCGGCGCCACATACCAACGAGCAATGACAAAGATCTTTCAAGAGCACCTTCGGAAGACCGTTGAATGCTACGTTGATGACCTGGTCGTTAAAAGCCGTGATAAAAACAACCACATTAACGATTTGAAGATGATGTTTGATCTTATGAGGACTCATCAGTTAAAGATGAACCCGACTAAATCCTTCCTTAGAATGTCTAGCGGTAAATTTTTTGGGTTCGTCGTTACTATAAAAGGTATTCATATCCTGATAAGGTGAAAGCGATACATGAACTACAACCCCCGAGAAATCTTAAAGAACTCAGAGGGCTGCAAGGTCAAATGGCATATATCCGTCGGTTTATATCGAACCTATCTGGAAAATGTCAACTGTTCTCTAAACTCACGAAAAAAGGTGTGTCGTTCATTTGGGATGAAGCATGTCAAAAGGCGTTCGAAGATATTAAAACATATCTAGCGAATCTACCTATCCTTGTTGCACCGAAATCAGGCAGATCGTTTTTGATTTACGTCAAAGCGACGAGCCATTCGTTAAGTGCATTGCTCGCACAAGATGACGATAACGGTCACAAACAAGCTGTGTATTATCTGAGCCATACATTGGTAGGAGCTGAATCTCATTATCCGATGATCGAGAAAGAGTGCGCTCTAGTATTCGCAATCCAAAAAATACGACATTATTTAGTTGGACAGATAATTTATGTCATTTCCAACATAAATCAAATCCGAGTATTCATGACCCAACCGGCCTCCATGAATTGGCGTTTAGCCAGGTGGGCTTTACTCTTATCGCAATATGATTTGTATTCCAAGTAACAAAAATCAGTTAAGGGACAAGCTATTTGTGATCTTTTGGCGGAAAATCCTACAAAAGATATAGCCGAGTTGTACAACGGTTTGCCGGATGAAACTCACGAAGTTAATACCACCTCACATCAACCAGTGTGGTAATTATACTTCGATGGGGCTTCCCGGGCAACCAATATAGCGAGCGCACCCGGATGTTCTAAAATTTACTCAGGAGTGGGGGTCGTTTTAGTTTCCCCGAAAAAGCATGTTTTGCCTAGAGCATACTCGTTGACCGAACCATGCTCTAATAACATGGCCGAGTACAATGCATTAATAATTAGGCTTAATTTTGCCAAAGAGCTAAGGGTCGAATACCTTGAAGCTTTTGGTAATTCTCAATTGGTAGTTAATCAGATACGAGGAGAGTATGAAGTCAAAAATCGAGATCTGATTCCATACCACCAGGTAGCCATCGAGATGGCAAGCTCGTTTGAAGAATTTTTCATTGAGTATGTTCCACGTCTCCAAAATGCATATGCAGATGCATTGGCGGCATTCTCGATGTCTCTGGCTCAGCCTCCCGAAACAGAACAATTAATTACAGTGAGAACTCACCAGCTTATTGTGCCAATCTATACTTCGAGAATCAAAGAAGAACACTCAACAAAAGTTGAACCAGAAGGTCGAGATTGGCATTTTCCTATTATCGATTATGTCCTACATGGTATTTTACCTGAAGATGTAAGAGAAAGGGATTCGATTCGGAGAAGAGCACCGAGATTTTACTATAATGCTACAGCGCAAATGTTGTATCGATGGTCGTACGATGGTCTATTACTCCGTTGTCTATCCAATAAAGAAGCGGAACAGGCACTCAAAGAGGCGCATGATGGGACATGCGGTGCACATCAGCCCGGTCCTAAACTCTACGATCGACTTAGAAGATGGGATACTATTGGCCTATCATGGTAAAAGATGCGGTAGATTATGCCCGACGGTGTCAAGTGTGTCAATTACATACAAATTATATGCACCAGCCTCCTGAGCATCTACACCCATCATCGACGTCATGGCCATTCAAAACTTAGGGAATGGATATTATAGGTCCTATTTTCACGCCTTCAATTAAAGGTGATCGTTTCATTTTGACAATCACCGATTACTTCTCAAGATGGGCAGAAGCAGTTCCACTCAAAGAAGTAAAGATGAGTGATGTTATCAAATTCATTAAACACCACATCATATATCGATATGGTGTCCCGAGGCGAATAGTGCACGACAATATCCTCAATTCGTCAGCAACGTATTTATCAAATTCTGCGGTAAATTTGGAATTAAGGACGTTTCATCGACCGCTTATAATCCCACAACTAATGGATTGGCCGAAGCTTTCAACAAGGCTATTATCAAAATTCTGGCAAAACTGGTAAAAGTCAATAAGCAAGATTGGGACGATAAACTGGGTGAGGCTCTATGGGCTTATCGTATAACTGTCCGTACGCCAACTAGAGCAACCCCGTATTCCTTAACATATGGATGCGAAGCTGTCCTTCCTTTAGAAATACAAATTCCCTCTCTCTCTGCATCGCTCTCGCAACGGGAATGACAACGGAAGAACATCACCAAAAGCGTCTCGAAGAGTTAGAAATGTTAGATGAAAAGTGCTTGGAAGCTCAGCAACAAATCGAGTTTTATCAGGCCAGAATTTCTCGGGCTTTCGATAAAAAAGTCCGACAACGAAGCTTTAAGGAAGGAGACCTGGTTCTTGCCGTCCGGAAACCCATGATTCTCAATTCCAAGAAGAAAGGAAAATTCTAACCCAAATGGGAAGGGTCGTTTGTAATAGAAACAGTCTATTCAAACGGTACGTATTGCCTGATTACCCAGGATGGCAACAAACTAATGATGCCGATTAATGGGAAGTTCTTGAAGAAGTATTATCCGTAATATGTTCAAGATAACCTATGTAAAATGAGAAGTTCCTAGAAAATCCTGTAAAGGATATTTCTAGGATAACCCGAGATCAGTTGATTGTTCTAAATAGAAACTGATCATTTGAATAATTCACTCTTAATTGTTATGAAAATAATTAAGCCCCTTTCAATATGGTTATCTGATAATTAAGAATCTTCCACTGTGACTTTCCAGGCATTTTGTTGAGCTGAGATTCAGCGACAAAATACAATCGGTCTTTCCTCACAAAACTCTCACAGTATGATTGCAGGATGATTGATGATTCACAATCCCACGCTACAAAATTTGCTTCCCGATCGGATTAATCAACGGTGGGTTCAATAAATTCGTTATGGATCAAAATTCTTTAAGCTCCCATCGTATCTAACCTCGAACATTCCTAATGTCGAAATTATGATACAAAGACCAAATTCCAATTCATTGGTTCATATCAATCACCCAATCGTTTTGTGTTGAATTCTTATGTTTGACACCAAAATTCCCACTGAATGATGTGTACGGGTCAACATTCCTATTGTTATTTGTACCCCGTTCCTATTTCTTTGGTCAAATTTTCCTATAGGTAGGACCAAAGCCAAAATCCCCTCTCGATTCCTTTCATGAACGAGAGGTCCACTTTCAAAACTAAGATTCCTTTTTGATAAACGAAAGGACCTCAATTCTATTTGAACAATTTAGCCTATTAAAGATAAAATTGTTTCAACCCCCACTTGGTCAAACCTTACTACAGTTAAGACCACAACCAAAATCTCCTCTCGATTCCTTCCACGAACGAGAGGTCCACTTTCAGTTGAATAATCAAACCTTATGATAGTTAGGATTATTCCAAACCAGTCCAGATCCTCTAAGGGGCTGTTTGTTTCACCCTTTTATAGAATAGGATTAGTATTTGGGCTCTGACAGTGGCATTTTTGTAATTTTTGGATTCTTTGTGAATCCTATTCTGGAGTTTGGCTTAGTAAAAATTTTGGGATTACAATTTCTATAAAGTAGCTACAGTTGTCGTTTTTTATAGAAACCCAAATCCGAGCTTTGGGTTCGGATTTGGGCGAGATTTCTGACTGTGAGCTATGTCGTCGATTCCGATTCCTCATCTTCACGATTTCGATCCCTAGATCTGGAATCGCTGTGCCGCTCCCGCCTCAATCGCCCTCTTCTTCGCGCCTCTGCTCCCGCGCTTCGTCTTCTTCAACTTGGGTTCGGGCCTCTTTCTCGAAACCCTAGCTCTGTTTTCCACGAGCTTGTTAGTGGGTTTCTTGCCTTCGATTCTTGGTGATCCCTTCTGGTTGGGATCTTCTTCAACTTGGGTTCGGGCCTCTTTCTCGATCTTGTTCTGGTTGGAGTGTGGCTACGATGTTTTCTTTGACGTCGGTGGGTTTTTTGCTTGAACGTCGGCATTTCCCCCCTCTTCAGTAAGGTATAAAAATTTCCCCTCTTACTTTGGCTTTTTTTTCCAGTGATTTGAGGAATTAATTTTAATTTTGAAGCATATGAGAAATAGAGGCTGATAGCAATTTCAATGATTTGTTCGATTAATTTCATAATATTACAACAAAACAATTCATACGGGTATCTGTGTAGTGGATTTTTTGTAAATATGCAAGAATTAGGTTGTTAGGTAGATTAATTTCATGCGGGTATCTGTGTAGAGATTAATTTCATAATATGTTTCAAATCAGTCTTTTAATAACTTAAATTGCTATTTTTTTTTACTTTATTTAATTTTTTTGTGTGCGTGTAAATTATTAGTAATCTAACCATATAGTTTGTTTGTTTTGGGTCTATCTTGCTTGTTTAGAATTGTGTGAGATGGAATGCAACATTAGTTAAAATAATTAATTATTGCAATTAGATTTCTTGCTTTAAAAGAAATAAATATTTGTATCAATTATCTACTTAATTTTGACAAGAAATAAGTAGCCATCTTAAGCTGTAACTGTATGATAATTTTAAAACGGTTGTAGATGGATATGGAAGATGAGGAAGAATTGAAGAGGATGTGTGCCAATACAGCTGTCTGCGCCGTGGTCACTTTGGTAACATGTATTTTGAGAATGCGTGCTAAGCGCAAGAGAATACCAAATTGTTCGCAGCAAGAAAGGGTCAGGAAAATAAGTTGTAGAGAGGCTCATTTCAGACGTGTATTGGAGGGCTATCAAGATAGCTGCCAATCTTATATTAGAATGAGACCGAGGGCCTTTTTTAAACTTGTTGAAGTAATGAAAGCAAACGGTTTATTAAAAGATACGAGACACGTTCAAGTTGAAGAACAGCTTGCTATGTTCCTGAGTATTATTGGGCACAAAACTAAAAATAGAATAATAAGAACTGAGTTCATAAGATCAGGGGAAACAGTTAGCAGGTATTTCAATAAAGTCTTGTCTGCAATGAATGGATTACGTGATCGGTACATGAAGCAAGCCCCAAAAGAAGTTCCCGAGGAGATTGCAAACAACTCAAATTATTTTCCGTACTTTAAGGTAAATTAAATACATACAACTTAATAATTTTCCAAATAAACTTTTCTTATTTAACTATGTATAATTTATAATTTTTTATAGGACTGCATTGGTTTGATAGATGGCACACACGTCGACGCGGTGTTACCTAGTGACCTAGTTGCACGGTTTAGAGGGCGAAAAGGGGTCACCCAAAACATCTTAGCAGCCTGCACCCCCAATAAACTATTTACTTATGTCTTGGCTGGCTGGGAGGGGGCAGCAAATGATTATAGGGTATTACAAGACGCCCTGTCCAGGCCACAGCCTTACGGGCTCCGAGTTTACGATGGTATTCATTCTCACTTGTGCACATTATGAATAATATATTAAATACTTAGCAATATTTGAGATTTTAAAATACTGTTTAATTAATGTAGGTAAATATTACCTATGTGACGCTGGATACACCACAATGCCAGGTTTCATATCCCCGTATCGTGGTGTCCGATATCATTTAAAAGAGCACACCGGTAGGACACCAAAGAATATGAAGGAGTTGTTCAATTTAAGGCATTCATCTTTAAGATCAAAAATTGAGTGCACATTTGGGATACTGAAGAATCGGTTTAAAATTCTTGCGGGGAAGCCGAATTATCCATTTCCCACTCAAGTGGACATTGTACTAGCGTGTACTGTGTTGCACAACTTTATTGCCTTGGAGGATCCGAATGATGATATTTTAAATGAAAATGTTGAAATTGATGAAGATACCGGGGAAGAGACCAATGAGGACGATTCAAATGTGATGGACTATACTCAAAGTAGGTCACAAAGAGAGGATCGAGATGTTAGAAATGAATGGAAGGAGTTACGAGATCAAATTGCTTGGGCGATGTGGGTGGATTATTGTGCAAAGTACAATGGTGGTAACACAATGGAGAGCGGTTTAACTTAGTGTGGTATTTGTCCTATGGCTATGTAATAACTTGGTGAATTTTAACATACTGTTCGCATCGATATCGTTTATTGTTTCTTTGCTTGTAACAAACCATTACTACTTTTATCACTTGCTATTTTGTTATGTTGTTTGAACTAGAAATATCATCGTTTACTATATTCCCTGCTAAATGCATACATATCCCATATTGTTTTATATTTCTTTATTGTTAATATGGCTATGCTTACAAAATATATTAGGTATGGCTAACAATTCGGCAGATAAGCAAAGCGTGCCTTCTCATTCGAATGCAATGCCAAGTCCTACATCAGGGATTAACATGAACTACATGCCTGTTCGACCACAGCCATTCACCTCACCTCCGCATACTTTCTCACCATTCCCACCATGGGATGGTAATTATGGTGGGATGACACAGCCGCCAATGTCATACATGAGCTTGTTAGGCAGTCCACAAGGTTTGATGTTTCCCACAGCTAGTTCTCAAAGTAGTGGACCTAATCAATTTTCACCAAACACCGGTGATTCAGTTGGAAAGGATATTCATGACGTTGATGGTGCGGAGCATACTTCGCCATTGAAAAGAGGGAAAAGATTAGCCCACAAAAAAAAGTTCCGTGTACCAGGTTGAACTCAAGAGGCGTGGCTAAGAAGTTTTGGCTTCCAGAGCACTATGATGTGCTTATTCCTTATCTTGCAGATTTAGCATTGGATGGCATGAAGCCAGACAAGAACTTCAAGGCTGAAGCTTATAAAATGGCTGCCATGAAAATCAACATGCAATTCAGGACTGATTTCACTCACCTGCATGTCATTAACCACTTGAAATGTTTGCGGAACAAATTCAATGACATGAAAGCTTGCCTTGATATAAGTGGTGCTGGGTGGGATGAAACAAGTAAAATGATTACATTGGATGAGGAAACCTTGAAATCTTGGGCCCAGGTATAACAAATTCAGCATCTATCTTGTCACATTCAATTTAATACATTTGATTCTCTGGATTTATAAGTATTTATTATTGCAGGACAAATCCAATTCTAAGTACAAAGCATACATAAACAAACCCCTTCCTCACTTCAAAAATTTACAAGTTATCATGGGTGATGATCAAGCCAAGGGTGATTTTGTTAGACCCGTGTACGCTAACATTGGGTGTAGTAGGTCCATACCTATTCCCGATGATGATTGCGAGATTCTAGAGGAGAGTGAAGCTGAACCACAGTCTGATGCTTGCAACCAACCACGTTCTGGTGCTGTTAACCAACCACAACCCACTAGATATAAGACTAAGAGTAAAGACAACACGACTTCATCATCTAACAAAAAAACCAGAAAATCTCATCGTGAAGAGGAAATGTTGTGTGCCTTTGTTGAGTCCATGTCTCAGTCAATGAGAAATCAACACGTTATACACTGGACTGAGCAGTTGGCTGGAGCGTTGAAGGAACATAGGTCTGAATATTCCGAGGAGTTCCTCGATAGGGTTTTAGACCATTTATATGACAATGAACATGAAGCTAGGAGGTTTTTCATTAAATCTAAGGAAGGTCAACAGAGGTACATCACAAAATTAGTTAACGACCAAGGTTGGCCGGATAGCTAGTTTGTTGGGTTTCGATTATATTACGTTCTGGATATTGTTGTGTTTATTGCAAACTATTAATGTTGCAATTTGTATTTTCATTCTGAAGAAGATCTATGTCGTTGTGGGATTGATGAATTGGTATATTTGCAATCTTTGTTGCAGGTAAGGTCGTGGAATGATCATTGATTTCTTTGAATTTTCCAATTATATTTTGATATCAGGTAAGCTTTCTGCAGCTCATGCTGCTGCTGCTGTTTGGGTGAGCTCATGTTTTGAGCTTTGTGCAACTCATGCTGCTGCTGGTTGCTGGTTTGTGCCTGTTTTGAGTTTTCTGCAGC
>BQKN01000896.1:281073-294054 GCA_022839385.1 Asparagus kiusianus | reverse complement strand
TGTGCAGCATTTGCTGCTGCTGGTTGCTGGTTTGTGCCTGTTTTGAGCTTTCTGCATCAGTTGCTGCTACTGGTTGCTTTGTGCCTGTTTTGAGCTTTGTGCAACTCATGCTGCTGCTGCTGCTGCTGGTTGGTTTGCCTTGCCTGTGGTTTTCCTTGCACTTGATATGTGGCAATGATGATGATTAACGTTTACTGAGAATGCAACCTAACTTACATCGTTTATTATATCCAGATGAGGCAATATTTGAGATGAGATTGCAGCCTACATTGAATTGGCAATGTCTAGGCGAGGCAATTCATCTTTATAATGCAATCTGTAATAAACATGTTTAAGTTATAGGTAGGGCAATCAATGATGACAAGTTGATCTATTACTGAGCCATACAATATCAATAAGAATTTGTACCCAGTTCAAACAACAGTTTTCATTACATCCTCAGTAGTTTTTGCAAGTACAGGTACATGACATGAAGTTTGTAATAATTAAAATAACACAAAAAATTGCTAAGAAAATTGCAAAAATTTTCCAAACTAGTAGTTGATTTTCGACAAGTCTAAATTCTTTCTTCAGGTTCTTTGATTGCAAAATATATTTTTCTCCGTACCTATTTTCTTTGACATATTGGCTTCCTTGGTTGCTTGATGACTCTCCTCTTTCTTCAGCCCATTCAAAAAAATTGCATTCTTTATTTGGGAATTTTGCACACCCCCAATAACACCTACCCTTATTTTTACCATTCTTGCACACTTTCATCGGTGTTCGGAGATGGCAGTCGCAATAAACTTCATAATCCTGCCAGCACTCTTCTGATATCATTTTCATGTCGGGACAGCAAATTGAAGACAATGGGGATTTTATAAATGCTGAAATTGAGAATGTTTGGATTAATTGTGAGGCCTCAAGGTGAATTTATAGCCACCATGTTCCACTTCTAGCCGTTGCTACAGTGTTTTGACTAAGAATTTTAAAATCAGAATTTTTTGAGGCTGAAAAGAGCCGTTGCTACAGTGATTCCAGCACAAAAAATGAAATTATGCCTCTTCTAGCCGTTGCTACAGGAATATTTAAATTGATAAAGAGGCTGCTGTTGCTACAGTGTTTATTCCCAAAAAAAGAGACTTTTTGAAGCAAACATGGTATTAGGAATTTATTCCAATTCTATAAATGTTAGATTCCTAATCCTTTGGGTGAAACAATCATAGAATGCCAAAAAAATAGGATTCCATAAAACTTCAACTTGTCTATAAAAATTTTATGGATTAGGTTGGAATCCATAAATAAAATAGGATTCCTAATCCTATTCCTACCCTCTATTGAACCAAACAGGCCCTAAGTGGAGATCCCACCTTAAGTTTCTTTTACATCAGGAGATAGAATATAAAATTCTTCATCTCCGATTTTGGGTTCATCTCTACCAACAAACAAAAGACCAGGAGATAGAATATAAAATTCTTCCTCTCCGATGGGTTCATCTCTACCAACAAACAAGAGACCAGGAGATAGAATATAAAATTATTCCTCTCCGATTTTGGGTTCATCTCTACCACCAAATAAGAGACCAAGAGATAGAATATAAAATTCTTCCTCTCCGATTTTGGGTTCATCTCTACCAACAAACAAGAGATTGAGAGATAGAATATCCAATTTCTTCTTTCTAATTTTGGGTTCATTTTCCTACCTAGGAAATGTAACCTACTTACATTTTAAAATCCATGTTATTCACGCATGGGGGATGTTATCTCAATCCCTTATTAGAAATAAGCCTACATCTAACACATGTAGCCTACATATTCAATATTATAGTTCAAAGTCTAAAAGAGTCTAATTCTTTTAGCCTAACGTTATCTGTGAAACGGAGCTAGATAATTCACATACTAGCCCGACTCAAACGGTAGTCGGTAAAGGCACTCTAAATCTGTTAATGGCTGAGGATTTGCCAAAAATCCTATAAGTATTATGGTTATTTATTTTTAAAAAAAATAAGAATGAGTAATCATAATAAAATTCCGATAAACAAAAGAGCTCACTTCATTCATAAGAAAAACTCTTTAATATGGCCAAAAAAAATGTCATTACAAAATAAAAGTGTTCTTTTAATCTAAATGTAACTTGTAATTACAAAATTGCTCTTCAAGCTTTGAGAGTGCTTCTGCGTAAGTTTGTTCGAATTCAACTTTCAGGTTAGCTCTTAAGGATTCTTCGCTGGTGTTCCGAGCTTGGAGGACTTCTTCTTCCGTCTTAGTAAGCTTTTTATCCTGAAGTTCCAGCTGTTGGAATAAATCTTTTTCAACACGTTCAGCTTCAACCAAATTGAGTTTTAGAATACTTTCGGCATCCTTGGCTTCTATAAGTTCCTTTTCCAAGCGGACTATATGAGCCTGGCGTAATTCTAAGGATTGAACCAAATCAGCCTTAGCCTGCATCTTTTTAGCGATACCCAACCTCATTTGGGTTACACGATTTCTTAACTTTTGAAGCTCGAGCTCTGCTGATTTTTGTGAAGCATGCTACTCTTGTAGTTTAAGTTCTATTTGAGTTGATACATAAGAAGAGACGCCGCCGGTCTTAAAGTCCCTCAGTTGTTTGAATTGTTGTTTCATCTGGACCAGATAGACTTCGATAGAATCAGCCAATTCAGGATATCCATCTTCTCTAATTCCTGCTATATGGTGATCAAGCGATCTCCTAAAGCTATCGAAGGATGACCCATGATGAAGAATTCTATCAATCATGAGGTTCAAGAAATAAACGAAGCTTTGGATGTCTGAACAGATAAACGCCTTATCCGGATCTTCATGGGATGTTAAAGCTTTAATAGACTCAAGTAATGTTGAAGGAGGCACTGTAATAAGAGGAAAAGAAATAAGTACTCGAAAGAATACTTAAGTTAATGCTCAAAATTTAAAATCCAATGAAAAAATACCGAGTTCAATAGTAGAGCTTTCAACATGGCCTTCTCGCCCGAATGATGTCTGTCCGGCTTCTTGAGCAACCAAAGTTGATTCAGGAATAGCAACCGTCGACGTACCCGCTACATCAGTCGACGAGACAACTGGAACATGTTTCGAGATCGAATCCGAATCTACGAAATTTTCTGGGGGAAGGACTAAAGATTCTACAAGAAAAAAAGGCATAATGAGTACGTAGGAATATGAATCAAAGGTTTAAAACAAACGATGGAAAAAACTCACCAGTCCTAGATGCGGCAGCTGTTGATGTACCAACTTCATCAGTTGGTCTCATTTTTGTTGCGATAGGACTAATTTGAGGGGTAACAGCAACTTCTACCATCATGGGGTCTATAAGAGTGAGAGGTTGAGATTTAAGAATTGACGACTGAATGTCGGCCTCGGTTCCTGTTGACGACAAGCAGTCACGACCCTCGGGCTGATCAGACCTTCCAGTGATTATAGCAGTATCGGTCTCGGTAACCGGTCCTATAATTTGAACACTTATATGATTAGTCAAAGTTGAAAAAATTGAAATTATGGAATAAAAGCCTTACTCTCGGAAAAACACGCTTCGATTAGACCAACTCCAACGGTTGATTCTATATAGCCACCCCAGGAGCCTTCTCCGATAACAAATCGGAGATGTATTGATGGTCGTCCTTCGAGAGATCAAGATTAAGATTATGCTCGTTGAAATCCTCAACCTCAGCAGCGTGAGTGGGTTCTCCTCCAGCTGATTCACCCGTTATGGCGTCTGCAGAATGTGTTGGTTCATAAGTAACACATATACTTAGATGAATTTACACAAGATGGAGATTAGTTTTACCTTCGTTAACCGGGATGGATTCGAGAGCTCCACTACTTATACCCGCTTCTTTTAGTTTAACTAAAAGGAGACAAAGTGCACAAGTCATTAGAAGAGGCACACGTTCCGACTCATTCATCTTTCTGAATTGCCTTCCAAATGGAGAAAGATCCGTACCTACGTTTGAAGCCGAGGGGTCAACGTCAGAAGTTGTTGGAGCACCAGCGGTTTCGTCTTTAAGCGCATCGTGCATTTGTTGAACGAAGCTGAGTTCCTCAGCTTCCATACCGCCGGGAGAAGCAGTGTCAGCCTGAAATTCTCCCTCTTCTTGACTCCCTACAGAAATTGAGTATGAGATAAGTCCGAGTGTTAAGAAGTATAAGAGCAATAAAGACGGATTGTTACCTTGTTCATCTGAAGAAACACTGCGGGCAGATATCTCCTCTAAAGCAGGAAGACGAACATATGGTTTAGAGACGGCCTTCTTCCGTCTTTTTAGTGGACGCGCTTCATCTTGAACCCCGGATCTTTCGTGACGATACTTGGTGCGCAACTCAGTTCTAGGAGGAATTTGAGTTTGAGTTGAAGATTGCGATCTTTGCCGGTGAACAAGAGGCACTGTATCTTCTTCCTCCTCTTCATCTCCACTAAGAACCTCTACTGTCATCCGGTTGGGTTGCGTCATAACAACCCTTTCCCTCCTTCTCTTCGGAGCATCTTGGGGTCGAGCTAGATCAGTACGTTGAGCCCTGTGAGCGATAGAAGGGTTTACATATCCTCTTTCGAAGAAAGAGTCCGAAAGACCAGTCATCTCCTCTTCAGTTACTTCAGAACTTGATCCAATCTTATTCGCCCTCTCGGAAGTTTTGGTCTCATCAGTTTCAAACTCTTCTTCACTATCAGCTAGGCGAGCATGTTCTTTTCCCTTTCTGGATGGTTCAACAGCTTCTTTCCTCCGAGGTGATAGCACAGTGTCAGGGACTGCATCTGTTGCACGTTGAGAGGCTCTTTCTTCCTCTAGTTCAGATATCCTCCTCTTTCAAGCAACGGTACTGGCAGCTATCAGCCACTTATAGTAAAGAAAAGTCATCTGTAGAGGAGGCGTCTCTAGGGGGAGGTCAAACTCAGCATTCGTACAACCGACAATGCTCCAGAACCAGGCTCTTGCCCCATCAATGAGTCCACCTAAGGTGACGGTTCGGGTTGCCGACGTACAGTTGATTATAGCTAAATTGATGAGCGAACCGGCATGGAAAGTAAGGTTTAATGTGATAGACGTCCTTCACCCTGAATATCAGATAACCTGGTCGGATGTTCATCAACCATCTGAAGCAACCGACATCCAAAGTTGTGCAATTCTGCCTAGGTTCTTCAACATCCAATAGAGTTGCGTTATAAGTCCCAGAGAATTGAGGGAAACAAGGAAAGAACTCCCAACACTTGTGGACTTTGAATTGCCTAGATATATCCAGTCATCGGTGTTTGACCCACTCGCAACCTTCAAGAGTCTGCAGTAGAGGGAGACTTGGATCCACCGTCTCAGGAGCCTCCATTAAATCTTTCCTGTGAAGTACCAACCAAGTCATCAAATATGTGTATGGTAATTCCAATTTCGGCATGGATATTCCAGCGGATGGTTTCTTTCCCTCTTGAGTAAATACAGAAGCCAACTACCGTAATCCACTATGAATATCAGCTACCATGGTAGGAAGTAAGGATAACCTACGACTTGTAGCTAACTGAATGGTCGGATACAACACTTCAATCGGCATCGCATCAGAAGGTTAGTGGGGGACAACGCACCTCTTCAACCATATGGCTAAAAAGCCAGCTAATAAAGTGGTTGAATTGATCGGAACACCAGCTTACCACAAATAAGAATGGAATTTAGTACCGTGAGGAAAGCCGTCTTCTGAGCAGGAAGTTTAGGATTGTGCGTTAGTCCTCTCCAACAATTGGTTAATCTCATTCGGAGTTAAGGGGGATAGTCCACATAGTTCTTTCGAACGGCTCTTAAGGTTCTTAAATAAATAATCTGCGAATTATTTCAAGCTGATCTGAGGAGATTTCTTCTTAGCTCTAGTCTCCATTTCGGCCATAGCTATGTGATAGTAGCATGTCAACTCCTATAAGGTGTCATAAGTCACTGTTGACCGATCCTTCATCCTATTCAGTTGACTGACAGTTGGGAAGAATTCTTGATATGGGATGTCACCTATAGGCAGCCCCGATACCTTCATCATTTCATGTAACGGTAGTCCAAGCTCCCCGTTCTTGGTAAAAAAAGTGTTGGTGTCAGGATTGTAGATCTCAAACAAAGCAAAGAAGTGATCCATGCTAATCTACAGACTGTACATGCTGGTGCGAATCGGAACTAACAACCCTAACTCTGCTAGTTCTCATCCCCAGCGGTTCAATACATACCGGGTCATTCCGGTCAACCACTTGTCTCCAAGATAGTAAACCCATCCATAACATCTGAATTTCTTGATGGGAAATTCTTTGCCCAACACAGCTAACCTGTTCTTCATGGTGTTTGTCTGGGCCGCCTTTTCATTCTGGGGCAGATTATCTTGGCCTAAGACACCAGGATGAAGTCCTTGTACAGAAGCTCTGTCACTAGAATCCGGGGTAGCCTCTTTCCAATGAAACCATAGTAGATGCGCTCATGATTTTCGGTTAATCTCCAGAACATCTCCCGACCAACTGCCAAATTTCTAAACTTCAAAAGTGAATGTTCACGAGGAATCTAGGGCAGGTATAAAAAGATCGACCCACTCGCATGCAACCACTGCGTAGGTCTACAAGAAACGACTGCTAGGTCTTTTATAGAATCACCGAATAAGAAATCTGGTTTCCTTATGCACTGATTCGAATCTTGCTCTGAAATCAAAGTCGCGTCTGTGATTAATCGTCGCAGAACACGACAACTACCTCGTCGTATCAATTCCATGGCTCCTTTGCTGGGGAGTTGACTCAATTAACGGAATTCCATCATAATAGGAGTGGGTGGCACTACTTTGGCCCGTGACCTTACTAGCAGTGAAGATTATAGAAGGAAAATGCACTGACAAAGAAAAAATGCACATAAATGGTGTAAGAATAGTCCTAAAATTTTAGAGAGAGCGGTGTATCTTATTCCATAAGATAGAATCGCTGTCTCATAACAGGTGTGACGATTTCCCTTTACCACACGTATAAAAGAGATATGCGTTATTATGCACGAGCATTATAACGACATATCAAAAGCATTCAAAATACGTGGGATAATATGAAATCGCCCCTATATACTCTGAAGTGTGTCTTGTCCAAGCAAAACAACACTTTTCAGCGTCGATCCTCTCAAAGGAGGATATCGGGTCTTCTCGAATGTATCTCAAAGGATAACAAACAAGGGCTTACATACAAATATGGATATATGCAGATGAAATTAACAAGATGCAATGTTTAAATTAGTGAAAGGATAAAAGGAGTGTACCCCAATATGAAACGGCAGTAGGATCAGCCCCCTCGGTGGTCTGGGCAGTCGAACGGCCTCGGGGAACTCGAGATCTTCTCGATGACATAATGGAAATATTCTCCCTGTCGAAATCCAACGAAGAAGTTATGGTTTTGGGGTTAGAATCGACAAAAATATCACCAAATTAAGTCCAAAAGACCGCATGCATGGGAAAAAATCAAAGAAAATTGAGATTTCAGAGGAAGAGGGAGAGCAAATCAAGTAAAATTCTTCAAACTTCGAGTAAAAATCTCCCCAAATAAGAGCTCCACCCAAATCAGAAACAAAGAGGGGAAGAAGAGGCAGAGAACTGGCTGAAAATCATTAGAAAATCGCCTAAGAATCGCTGAAAATCCAACGTAAAAAATCCCTGGAAAACCCTAAGTCGGGGTTTTATATCCCTGACTCTGCTGGTCGAGACAGTTTCATTGTCTCGGACAGCTAGACATACAAACTATCTCACACCGCAAGACAGTACAAACTGTCTCGCATAGCGAGACAGTCTACACTGTCTCGATTAAGCAAGACAGTAACGACTGTCTTGGGTATGATATGCAATGTCGTGGTGTTTTGATGAAGTAACCTCTACCCACGTATACGACACATGTGAATACTCCAACAGGTACATGAGTCTAAACTGTTTTCCTACATTCGGCAGGAAGTTTCTAGAGAATATTACTCAGAATATTCTTAAGGATAACCTAACGACCTCCCAACGGGTATACGAGGTTAAACTATTTCCCGAAAACTCCAAAAATACATGAGTTTAAACTGTGATCTTATGAAGACTGATACAATGATTAACAATCTAGTATCAATTTGGTGACAAAAGCTAAATTCATTAAAAAAAAACAAATTTCGGCTTCAAGATCTCAACATTGGTCAAGCGATAAACGTAGTACCGGAAGAATCTTAGCTATTCTACAAAGCACTGAATAGATTGAGAGATAAAGAGATCAAGAGTTGAAGCCATCTACAGGTCCCTCTACACGATCTACTCAACCAAGTATTGAAGGGATCGTAAGTAAGACCTATCTTATCCAAAGTATCCCAGACTCCTCTATAAAAGAATGAGTCTGGAATACTTTGGAGGGGGTATCTGTAGGCATCAAAAAATACTAATAGATATCCAAACACAGCTTAAGACAATAAGAAGATCATCCAAAGATCATATAAAATAACCTTACGTTGTCTCGAAATGACCAAGACAGTGTAGACTGTCTCACGGTGTGAGATAGTGATGACTGTCTCGCACATGCGATATAGTGTAGACTGTCTCACGGTGAAAGATAGTGTTGGCTGTCTTGTAGTGTGAGACAGTGTTTGCTGTCTCGCAGTGCGAGACAATGTTGACTGTCTCGCACATGAGACAGCTTTGAAATAATCACAAGTTGTTGAAATAACTGCATGACACGTGTCCATTAACTGTCAAAGAACGTGGGAGACATCATGGGCGAGAAACACGTGGATAACTGTCAAAATAACGGAGTTTGAAACGTAGAAAGGCAGTTATAATGGAAACTATAGGGCAGTTTGTGTTTTCTGAGACAGTCTTTACTGTCTCGGCCACCGAGACAGACAACACTTTCTCGCATACAAAATTACCTCACGACATTGTATTTTCAGTTAAGTGTCCCAGGGGCTATAAATACCCCCCTAGGGCCATTTTTTTTGAAGGGATCTAAAAGATTTAGAGCAGAGAGAAAGCAGAATACTTGAGCCTTTCGATAATTTCTTGAGACTTAAGCTTTGACTTAATCTCGAGAAGAGTGTTCATCTTACTTTGATAAGATATTCACTGATTTTCATTCTTGCGTCTAAACGAAGGAAGAATACCAAAGACTTTCATGATCTTTGAATCGGTGGTCCACGAGCCAAAGCACTCCCGGCACAGGCGAAGTCCCACAAAACAGGAATCGATAAACAATTTCTGTGTTATTTTCTAGAGAGTTGTAATTTTCCTTTTATTGTGTAAAAGAGGTCTTATAAAAAAGACTATCTTCTTTTGAATTCGTTGTAATCGATCGAAGATATAATGAATTCCACAATAGCTTAAACTTTCAACGAAAATAGGGGTTAGCAGACTATATCCGATCGAATGAGATACAGTCTCCTACCTGGTGAAGTTTCAGCCATTGGATCTCCCACAGTTCGATGGCATGGGTTCTCCTGCCCAACATGTTTACTACTTCTAGGCACAAACTAGACACATAGTGGGGAATGATCCCATTATGACTCGACTGTTTATTGGTACCCTTAAGGGGTTCGCTTTTGAATGGTTCCACAGATTGGAGCCTAGATTCATCACTTGCTGGAAGGACATGGAAAGATTCTTCATGACCAGATTCTTCTACAATGACAAAGAAGCATCGATGGCCACGCTGTTAGCTGCAAAGCAGAGAAAGACAGAGTCTGTAAGCAACTTTGTTAAGAAATTTAGGAACCGGTCGCTGTATACAAGTGATCAGATTTCCGAGGCCACTCTCATTGAGATATGTTGGAACAATCTCTCCATTAACATTCTATCCAACATGGGCGTCGTCATAGTTCGCTCATGAAAAGACTTAATCCGCCAAGGAGAACGAGTCGAGAGCATGCTCAAGTGTATGGATGCTGAAGAGCCATGTGGATTTAAAGGAGGTGATGACCAAAGCAATTTCACTTTGGGAGTGAAAACCACTTCCTCATCCAAACCCTCTTCAAAAAAGAAGGTCAATGCTTCGAGGCACAAGAAGTCCACAATAGCATTTGCCGAGTTTGCTGACTCAGACCCAAACTGTAGGGCCGACTGTGAAGACTTGGCTACTACCGATCGAAGATGATCGGTGACGCTTAAATGCGTCAATCGCCGGAGGACCTACATCTGACGGCAACTTAATAGATATTCATAGTGGAAGCAGTCTACTCGAATGAGCAATGTGTCAATAGAGGATTTCATCCTTCAACTCCCGCAAAGTCAACTAAGGCGTCTTTACTCTTTAATCCTGATTCTGCTAAAGTAGGGGTGGTCTCAGTTTCTCTGTGAAACCATGTACTACCTTAATTCTTCTCTCCGATGGAGTCATGGCAATTCAAACTGAATTCACCTATCGATCCTCTTCAATAGGGCGATGGGTCCACACAAAAAGTTATCATGTTAATAGTCACCTCTGATAACTAATCTCTCACAATTCCCCTATTGATCCTCTTCATTTGGACAACGGGCCCACGTGAACTATCATCACCTCTAATAGTCAAGTTTTATTCTACCATGCGATGAACACCACGATCGGAAATGGTGACCTACCATGCGATGTGTCATTATTCCTATCAACATCGTTATACTCATTCCTGAGTCAATGAACGACTTGCTTTCCTCCGGCATGAGGCTAAACTGCTCCTTTTTACTCTAACAGGTATATGAGTATAAACTATTTCCCCAACCTCCAACTAGTATACGAGGCTAAACTATTCACTACCTTTGATAGTAAGTTCCTGGAGAAAACTCTTAAGGATAACCTGACAACCTCTAACTAGTATATGAGACTAAACTATTCCCTACCTTGAACTATTCCCTACCTTGGATGGGAAGTTTCTGGAGAAAACTCTTAAGGATAACCTGACAACCTCCCACTGTGGCTGTTTAAATTATGTCCAAAATGATTAAAACCCTCCAACCGGTGTATGAGGTTAAAATGCTCCTTACATCTCCCACTCGGTAAAACCTTCCTACAGTTAGGGCCAGAGCCAAAATCCCATCTTAATTTCTTCCAAAAACGAGAGGTCCACTTTCAAAATGGACGACTAAAACTTTGAATAGTTAAGGTCATCCCAAATCTCTCACCTGGTCAAACCTTCCTACAGTTAGTACTAAAGCCAAGTTCCCTCGCCAATCCTTTTTAATAAGATGGTGGGTCCCTAAAACTATCAAGTTAACTACCACCTCTAATAGTCATTTCTTCATCAATCCAATTCAATTGGATGATGGATCTTATAAAACTATCATGTTAACTATTATCTCTGATAGTCTCCTCTAAATTTCCCCCGTCGATCCTCTCCAATAGGATGATGGGACCACTCCTACCGTCATGTTAACAATCATCTTTGAAAAAATCAACTTATCAATCCTCTTCAATAAGATGGTAGGTCCTCAAAGTCGCTCCGATTGCGACAATCCTTGTCATGTTAACATCACATCTCTGACCAGAATCTACTTACCAACTCTCTTCAATAGAGCGGTTGGTCCACAAAGTTGTTCCGATCACGAGAACTCCTATCACGTTAATGAATACCTCTGTTAGCTAACACTATCATTCTTGCAAATGACGTTGTTCGATCAATCGTCACACTCATACATCCCTGAATGGCCTGATCCGTTCTGAGCATTCTGATATTTTCTTAGAACAATCAATAGGTAGCAGCCTACATGTGATGGCTCCTACAACAATTAATCATCACACTCTTACATCCCTGAATGATTTGATTCCTCCAACATCGTCATTCCCGCAAATAACAGTGTTCGTCGATATTAGCCTACCAAGCAATGTGCCATATCAATCCCCTATACCGAACAGCAACCCGCCAAATGGTGAGTTTTTATTCTGATCCTATCTTGGTCGCACACGATGACTGTTCATGTTGGACTAAGTTGTTATACTTAACAACACGACCCAACCTAATTATGACTTAACGGTTGTAATTAACCCAACCCGACGCCTCAAACAACTAAGGGAAGAGAAGAAATCTTAGCATTAAGCCTAAAAGAAACTTCTAGATAACTCATCATACTGAGGGGAATAGTATGGCTAGCCCGATTCAAATAGTAATCAATAAAGACAAATCAAATCCGTTGATAGCTGGGGGTTTGCTAAAAATCCTACTTAACAGTGTTTGAATAATTCAATCTCGCTGAGTTCAATTGGAAGGTGCCCTGCTCCGTCTGTACGGTGATCATTTTACAGTTCTTTATATCCAAAGTATTCCAAACCCCATGCGACCTGATTCAGGTCTAAAAACTTTGGAGGGGGTTCTGTAGGCAATAAAAATTGCCTTAATTCCTATATATCAACTTGGAACAGGCAAAAGATCTTAAGGGTCCATCTGTGGGAAGGCAAGATGATTCCCCTAGGGTCCAGCCGACTCCCCTAGGGTCTAGCCAACTCAGTCTACAGTCAAGTCAACACCCCTAAGGTCTAGCTGAATCAGCCCTCCCTCATCGACTCAGATGGTTAAGACCCCTTCGTCAACTCGAAGGGCTAAGAGCCCCTCGTCAACTCGAAGGGCGGTCTTAGTTGACTCCTCTTTCCATAGTCGACTCGTCGAGAGCCTCTCGTCGACTTGAAGGGCGATCTTAGTTAGCACTTCAAAGATCTAAGTGGATGAAACTGTTGGCCTTCTTGTTTTGATGATGTTTAACAAACAATTTACCACTAATGTTGTTTGTCTAGTATTTGTGTTTTCTTATTTATTATAGACAAACAACGTTGTTGGAGGTTGGATGGATTGCGCTTCAACGATCACATCAATAAGGAGGTTGGCGGAATGTCAGGTTGAAGCCCTTACAATTCAAGTTAAAGATCAAGTTCAAGCTTCATCCGCACGTGTACCAAGTTGAGCTACAATGAAGATCAAGATCAAGCTTGGGTAATGTAGTTTAGGATTTATATTATGTGTGTTAAGTACCTTGAGCTCAATATCTTATACACACACATTTATTGGTTTCTTCGTATATATATATATATATA
>BQKN01000896.1:262169-276073 GCA_022839385.1 Asparagus kiusianus | reverse complement strand
GCATATTCTTGCACATAACTCTTTGTATATCTATCTTGCAAGAATATATTTGTTAATTAGTTTTAATTGGTATTTAATCGGATTAGATTAGCATAAGACCCTAATCACCCCCCCTCTAGGGTCTAATAATTGGTATCAGAGCTTGGTGCTCTTTGATTTAAGATCTAATCGCCTTGAGTTAAAGATCCAAGTTATCTTATTTGTGCTAATCTTGCTTTGATTGCATTTGCATCTTGCTTGCATATTTTTATGAATTATGGATATGAATGATGCATCTTGTTTAGGCTATGATTCTAGTGTTGCTCCTAAATTCAATATTTTCCCTTATGCTCAATGGTGTTTTAGATTCAAAATATTTGTTCAATCTAAAAATATCGATTTATAGGAAATGATTGATTGTGCTTATATTGTGCCTACGTTGGAGAAATCCAAGTGGAGCAAACATGATAAAAAGATGTTTATTATGAACAAGCTTATGTTAGAATTTTTATTAAATGTATTTGATTCATTTATGTCTAACAAGCTTGATTCTTTTGATAGTGCTTACACCTTATGGACATTTATTGAAGCACATCAAGGGGACTTGGAGGCGATCCGACAAGCTTTGGAGGATCCGGCTTCAAGTTCATGTGGAGCATCATGCACACGGCCACTAGGCGATAGCCCTAGTGAGGTTTGCGAGTTCGAATCTATTAATGATTTACCTAATGATGAACTTACTTGTGCTAGTGAAAAATTATTGCATGCCTACAACAAATTGTATAAAGATTTTAATGATTTAAAATGCAAGCATGATATTTTAGAATCCGATCATGAGAAGCTAGTATCCAAGTTTGATATCATTGCTAAAGAAAATGAAAATCTTAAAGAAAACAATGATATGTTAAACTTGGAAAATGAAAAATTAACGTCATCCATTTCTAGCTTAACTCATGAAAGAGATAATGCCATGTTAGAAGTAAAGAACATACAAAATGATACGGCGTCTTTTATAGATAACTATATATGTTCTACTTCTAATAACAATACTTGTATGCATAATGATGAGTTGAATCATGTTAAGGATCACATATCATCTTTAGATTCAACCCTTAAAACATGTATTGTTAATCATGATAAGCTTATGAACATGTGTGCTAAGTCTCATGCTAAAACATCTAAACATCCTATTCATCATGCACACATGTATAGCAAAGTCTACAAATGCACAAATTGCGGTCGTAAAGGCCATCTTGCTAGATTTTGCTATGATGCACATAACCCCACTAAGATTCACTTTAATCCTCCTTGTGCATCTCATCAAGCTTCATCATCACATTTTGCACACACACATGCACCCATTGCTCATCATAAACATACACGTGTCTATAAATGTGATCTTTGTGGTCGCTTTGGTCATTTGGCCAAATATTGTTTTGACTTGAGAAATAAATCTCATTTGCCAAATGCTTCTAGTAGACCACATGTTTATAAATGTAATGTTTGTGGTAGATTTGGCCATTTAGGAAAGTTTTGTTTTGATAATGTTTTACATTTGCAAAAAGCTTCAAATAATTTACCTTTATTGCAAATGTTCCACGTGCACCTCTTAATGGTCAACTTAAGCAAATGCTTCCTTTTCATTGCACAAATTACAATCGGAAGGGTCATTTGAGTAATTATTGCTATAACCGATCCCGTGCACCACATATGCCCAAGAGGGTTCATAACCCTAGGGCTTTGAGCTTGAATGATAAGGGTCATGTCCCTAAATCTTTTGGTACCAAGAGTTCTTGGGCACCAAAACAAATTTAATTTTTAAACCAAGATTTTTAGTGTTCTTATTTTTTCTCTTTCTTGGTTTTGAAAAATGTATTTTAAACTTTATGAAAACAATTCTTTTTAATTGGTTAAATTCGTTTGTTTTCATGATTATTGTTTTTGCTTTGATGAGAGGTTTGCATTTATATAACCCTCCGGATTATTGGGTGTTTATTCCCAAATCATGTTTACCGGATGCTAGAATGATTATATGGGTTAGAACAAGCTTAAGAGCTTGATATATTATTGCCTCTCTTGAAATTCTTTTGTCAAAGATTTTGTTTTGATTGATTGCTTTGAATTCATTATACCTCACTTATATGATGATATTTATGTGTTTGAGCTTATGGATCATCTATTCGTGGTTTATAATGTATTCTATGAGTGGTTTGATCAAGTTCTTCATTGATCAAACATCGCTTTGGATACAAACTTTGATTTATGAATTCTTTTGATGGATTTGTTTTCATTTGAAAACTTTTTGCATGATTCTCATGTTCCTCTTCTTTTGATTTCATAAATCTATTCTTATATATGGTTTTTATAATGAGACACTATCTTTATAATGTCATATCATTATGTGTCCTCATTGTATCTTGTTTATATGTGAGTGGTGTTTAGCATATCATTTCATTTATGCTTGCTCACATGTTTGCCATGATCTTCATTTAGTGCATATTTTCTATATGGCTTTTTGATAGGGGGAGCAATCCCTATATCTTTCTATGAGTTATACTCACCCATGCTTATTGATAGGGGAAGCTTTCGCTCTCTTAATCCTTTTGTCCCCTTTTTTGATGTTGTCAAATGGGGAGAAATATTATGAGTATACAATTCCTTATTTAATATGCATATATATTATCTTGTATATGTTTATTTCCTTCATGCATATATTCCTTTTTGTAAATTGTTTGTCATCATCAAAAAGGGGGAGATTGTTGGCCTTCTTGTTTTGATGATGTTTAACAAACAATTTACCACTAATGTTGTTTGTCTAGTATTTGTGTTTTCTTATTTATTATAGACAAACAACGTTGTTGGAGGTTGGATGGATTGCGCTTCAACGATCACATCAATAAGGAGGTTGGCGGAATGTCAGGTTGAAGCCCTTACAATTCAAGTTAAAGATCAAGTTCAAGCTTCATCCGCACGTGTACCAAGTTGAGCTACAATGAAGATCAAGATCAAGCTTGGGTAATGTAGTTTAGGATTTATATTATGTGTGTTAAGTACCTTGAGCTCAATATCTTATACACACACATTTATTGGTTTCGGCTTCTATGAATATATATAGTTTTATATATATACATACATACTTTTGGGTTTTCATGTTTATAATATGAAATCATATATTTCATATTTACTATTGTGTTTTGGTATTTATTGCATAGAATATGCAATTTTGTGAAAATATTATATTCTTAGTTTGTAGACTTCAATATCAGTTTATACATGTTTTACTAAGTCTATAAAAACATTTCACAAAGTTTCAAAAGTTAGTTTATGTCAAAACATCAAAATTCAAGTATCTCATATTTTCATGTTTTGGACTATTTTGTAAAATAATGATATTTTTCATTTGGGAGGTCCTTTCTGATAACCAGTCGCTGTAGCATGTTTATTATCATGTCTACAATCATTCCCCAAAGTTTTACATTTTTTGGAATTTATTTGATATTTTTAAACAGCATTTTAAAATCAGCAAACCAGTTTTTTGAATATGTCAGTTTTCGGTCGACCGAACCGGTCGACCGAACCTGAGTTCATATGCTCACTGGGCGACAGAGAGTCTGTCGGTCGACCGGTTCGGTCGACCGATGAAACTTCCGATCGACCGATGAATTTTTCGGTCGACCGACGAGAGCTTTTTCAGCTTCCAACGGCTAGTTTTCTTACCGTTGCTTGGGGCTGTTTTGTCATTTGGCTTGGGGATTTTGGCTGAGCTTTGAATGGGTATATATACCCCATTGCTGATGTCTTTTTAGGTTAATCAAGAAGTTTTTAAACAAGGTTTTAAACAAGGGTTTAAACTCGTTTAGTTTGGTTTAAGTTTGTTTTGGGTTTGCTGTTACAAAGAGGAGTTTACATCAGATATTGAAGAGTTCATCTTCAACAATTTTCATCCTCTCCTTGTGTTTATAGAGAAGTTTCCTTAACTCTATTTCCTAGCATTTTTATTATTGAATTTCATATCAATCTTATTGCTAGTTCTTATTGAGTTAAATTTTATTTACTCATTGTTACACACACCCACATTGAGCTTTTAGTATTTACATACATAGTATAGTTGGGTGGTGAGAGTTTGTAACTTTGAGTTGTGCTTAATTGTGTTCTCATCTATTGTAGAGAACAAATTTATATTTGTTACATTGTGAGTGTTGTAAGGTTTTCGGTGAGCTAGAAAACCGAGTGTGTTGTGAAGTTTTCGGTGAGCTAGAAAACCGATTGTGAGGAGTGACGTTGATCGGTGAGCGTTGAAAACCGATACTATGAGGTGTAAACGTTGTTCGGGTGAGCGTAGAAAACCCGGTTGTGATAGTGGATTTCTCCCCGGGAGAGGGGAGCGGAGACGTAGGACGGAAGGTCCGAACTCCGTGATCATATCGCTTGTTTGAGTGTGCTTTGGCGTTCATTCATTTTTATGTTCATATCTTATATCGCCATTGTGCATTGCTCATTTCTATATCATCCACTATCTTGTTTAGATTGTTTACCCTTGTGTTAGTTTTATATCCTTGCACATATATTGTCTATATCTCTTTATTAGGATATATCTTATTGTTTATATATCCTTACATATATTTCTATCATATAGGATATATCACCTTGTGTATATTGCATATTCTTGCACATAACTCTTTGTATATCTATCTTGCAAGAATATATTTGTTAATTAGTTTTAATTGGCATTTAATCAGATTAGATTAGTATAAGACCCTAATCACCCCCCCCTTTAGGGTCTAACAGAAACCCCCTGTGCCGACTCACCCTTGCCTCGGATACCTCGGGATAAGACCAAAGAGCCGAGACCTCTCATGTTGACTTGAAAGGGTGACCTCATTAACTCGAATGTGGCCGAGACCTCTCGTGTCGACTCGAAGGTTGACCTTGTCAACTTGAATGTGGCTGAGACATCTCGTGTCAACTCGAAGGGTGACCTCAGCCGCCTCAAAGTTCAAGACCACAAGACTAAGGGGACGAGACTCCCTGTGTCGATGAGACCCCGAACCAAGACCGTTTAGTCGACTCGAATGGCGGCCTTAGTCGACTCCTCTTCCTATAGTCGACTTGCCAAAAGCCCCTTTACTTTGAAGACCAAGATCCTTCGTGTCGACTCGAAGGGCGGTGCCAGTCCGCCCCACAAGACGACACCCCCCTGTGTCGACACAAAGATCGGACTCGGTTGACCCAGAGTCAAGTACCACCAGCTTGCCAACATGAGTTAGCCCCCCCTCGAAGACGACTCGACCGAGACGACTCCCCCCAGACGACTTGCCAACCCTACCTATTTGGCTGACTCGCCAGCACGAGTCAGACTCACCTGACAGCTTGAAGCTCTCTTGCAAACCCAAGCGCCAGCTTACCTAAACCCCTAGTCAAGCTCACTTGTCAACTGCCCACTTGGAGTATTGGAAAAATCACATCAACGATCACATCCTACAGCTAAAGAGCATAGCGCTCCTCACCTAGGCTAGGCATGGCCAGAACTCTCCTAATAGCCATTGATGGCTACAAAAATAGGGCGGTTGGCAGGCTACAAGAATAAAGCAGCTGGTAGGACCCCCTAGGTAGTCAAATCCTATAGCTAGGGAGGCATTGTCTACTAGTGGTCAAATCCCACAAATCAAGGGATGACCCATGTCATCCCTTACCTATTTAAAGCCACTTTCCACCAACGTGAAAGAGGTTGATTGGCTTCTTGGTTTTGGCTGGCTAATCATTCCACTTCTAAAGGTTGAACCTTGGCTTATTTGCTAAAGGTTCCCTAGTAGAAGGAGACTCGTCTGACCTCACAGACTTGAGGCTCTCAAGATCTTTGTAGAATTTTTCATAGTAGCCCTTTGCAGACTCGTCTAAGCTCTTAGACTTGAGGCTCTTAGGCACTTTGCAAGCTTTTGCATAGTAGCTCTCCCCAAGCAGTCGGCCCACAAGCACGAGCACTAGTTTGGCCTTGGATAGACTTGAACTCAACCTCAGGAGCTTCTACTGAGTATTGAAGCTTAATCACAACTTTGATCCTATCGTCCAAGGGAAGCAAACTCGGCACGAGCATCAAGGAAGGCATCCTACCACTACCCAAGAAGGCAAGAACCCACGTTAAACAAAGAGAGCCTTCTCTCCGTTTCTGTTGTAAATCTCGGATTTCATTGATTTGTAACAAACACACAGATAATACAAATCTCGCATCGAGACCCAAATTTTACACTCTGCAGTTCCATAATTGACTTCCTAGGTATAAAACCAAATTGATTTTCAGATATATATGTCTCTTCTCTTAGTCTTTGCTGAATTACCCTCTCCCAAGGTTTCATAGTATGACTCATGAGTTTTATACCTTGATAATTTGAATAACTTTGTATATCCCCTTTATTCTTATATATCAGTATCAAAATACTAATCCTCCACTCATCCGGCATTCTTTTCGTCTCGATAATCTTATTAAATAGTTTAGTTAACCATCCTAAACCTATATCTCCAAGAAATTTTCAAACTTCAATAGGGATATCATCCGAGCATCCGATCCTACGGCTCGTACACTTTTCATTTTCTTTAGAGTATCTTTAACCTCGCTAATCCTAATTTTACGACAATATCTATAGTTCCTATCTTTCACTATATGGTCAAAATCTCTATTTTGCGCACTTGTTTGGTTATCATTAAATAATTGATAAAAGTAACCCCTCCACCTCTCTTTTATTTCCCCATCGGTCACTAAAACTCTTTGATCCTCACTTTTAATACACCTAATATTACCAAAATCTCCACTCTTCCTTTCTCTAATCTTAGCAAGCATATATAAGTCTTTCTCTTCCTCCTTAGATTCTAACTTCTTATAAAAATTTTCACAAGCATTGTATTTATTCTCACTAACTTCCTTCCTTACTAGTTTATATTTTTCTAAGTTTTCCGTACTCCTATACTTTTGAAACTCTTTATATAAAGTTTTTTTTTCTCTCTAAACATTTTGTACACTCTCACTCCACCACCAACTCTCCTTATCGTCTAATCTACAACCTTTAGATTCTCCTAGTATATATTTAGCCACTTTCCTCATACAAGAAGACATGTTATTCCACATAATTTTAGTCTCATTATCTATATTCCATATATCTTCTTTCATTATTTTATCTTTAAAATGTATTAAATTCTCTCCTTTTAAATTCCACCATTTAGTTCTTAGTATTTTGTTCACGTTAGTTTTTCTACTCAACTTTTTAATAGATATGTCTAAGACCATCAATCTATGTTGTGTACTTAAACTCTCTCCTGATATAAGCTTACAATCCTTGCGTATTAACCTATCCGCTATTCTAGTAAGAAAAAAGTCTATTTGACTATTATTAAAACTACTTTTAAAAGTTATTAAGTTTTCATCCCTTTTTCTAAAAAGTGTATTTTCTATTATCAAATCATACGATATTACAAACTCTAGAATTGATTTACCCATATCGTTCTTATCTCCATACCCGAAACCTCCATGTATCATCTCATATTCGTTATTATCCTTACCAACATGCCCACTAAGACCCCCTCCTATAAGTAATTTCTCTTCAAATAGGATTCATTGAACTAATTCAACTAATCTATCCCAAAAATCCCTTTTAGTACTCTCGAGCTAGCATATTTGTGGTGCGTAAGTACTAATAATATTAATAACATCTACACCTAAGACAAATTTTATTAGTATTATTCTATCTCCAACTCTTCTTACATCTACAACACTTTATTTTTTATTATATTATCTACAAGAACTACCACTCCATTCCTATTCTTCTCTTTACCCATGTACCAAAGATTATATCCGGTTTTTTCAATTTCTCTAGATTTTTCATCTGTCCATTTGGTTTCTTATAAATAAATTATATTTATCTTCTAATCATGACCTCCACTAATTCTATTGTCTTTCCTGTAAGTGTACCTATATTCCAAGTAGCTAACCTAATTCTATTTTCTTGTAAAAGTCTCCTACTATTTTCCTTCTTAGACCGTTCTAGTCCATGCCTAATACTACTAAGTACCCTATTAGAGGATTGTAGATTCTTAGAATACCCTTACTTATTTGTCATTATACCGGAGTGACATCGATGTAATGCGTCACTTCCGAGGGATGCCCTATCAAGCCATCCTTATTTACTTATTATTACATGAGGGGTGGGATCGATGCAACACGTTTCGGTGGGGACGTCCCAACAAGTATATAATAGAATTCATTTTTTATATAAATCCGACTATATTTTACGTTGGCATCGACTACTTGACACAATTCTCCTATTTTATCTTGACTTGGGACAGACATCGCTCACAAACAACATTGTGAGAGTTTTCAACAAATAAAAAAAGTAGAACAGGCATGGCTGACAAACAGCCTTGGCGGAGTTTTCAACAAATAAAAAGAGTGAATGAGAAGAGCGAAAGAAAAAGACGGACCAAAATGAACTTGGAAAAAGTGAAGAAATCCCTAGAATCAGCAGGCGAAGAGATCGCCTCAACCCAAACCCTGGAATCTCTCCCCTCTAAGTTCTACGATTCCTTCATCCTTCACGGCCTCAGAATCGATCGAATCGAACCCAACCGCCTCCTCTGCACTCTCACTGTCCCCCCTCGTCTTCTCGTAATCATCTTCACCGTTTCCCCCTCAATTTCTCGAATTTTCTTCGATTTAATTTGATTTCATTCTCTTCGTCTAGAACGGCGGCGCGTTTCTTCACGGTGGGGCCACCGCGTCTCTGATCGATCTGGTGGGGTCCGCTGCTTTCTTCACTGCGGGTGCGCAGACCAAAGGCTCGCCCTTGGAGATCAGCGTTGCTTACTTGGATGCAGCCTTTGCCAATGTAAGTATGCTGATATATTTTTCAGTTCTGAGGACGTGTAGCTGGTAATTATTGGCTTATAATTCATGGGCCAGTTTTAATTTTGCTGTTCTAGTGCAAATTGTTCTTGTGAGCTTTCTGATATGAGTTTTTTTAAAGCTTTAGACTACATAGGTTATTATTTAGTAATGTGATTCTAAAGAATAAACTGATGAAGGCGAAAGAATAATTGTGTCAACACCTTGAGTTTTTTTTATTCCGGCAGAAGATATCTGCTTATTCATTAACATTAATACAAACTTGAAAAATAAACCTACCAAAATTGATTTCCATCAGTCATGGGTAATCACAACAATCATGAGTTATATTTCCTATTACATATAGCTATAAAAGGAAAAGTATCATTGATAATAAAAAGATACGGAATTTGTACAAAAGGAAAATGCTATCTGTGGTCCGGGCCTTGATTTTGCAAATTTTGCAACACATGTCGAATATTGTCATGATCTTCTTGTCAACTACGAATGATCTTCTTGCGCATTGTGGATGTCAACATGATCTTCTTGCCTATCGTGAATATTACCATGATCTTGATGATCTTCTATTCTAATATGATTGAAGCATTGGACTTCTATATTGTGTAATTTAGCTATTGGACAATATCTATTTTTGTTAATTTGTCATTTTTTGTAAGAAGCAGTAATTTTATGTAAGCTTCTAAGTTTATGATTATATATATGGTAGTCTTAGTCTACTGATAAGAGTTTCCATAACTTTAATATTTCATATTCTAAGAGGCTGTTTGGTTGGTTTCTTTAAATCAAAGAAAAGGAAATAGGACCCGAAACCATTAAAAGTTGATTTCCATCCATTTCCATCCTTAAAAATCACCCACATCATCTAATAATATGGTGACAACTCATCTCATCTCATCTCCTTTCTTACTTTTAAGAATTAACAAACATAAGAAATGAGTCACATCATCCATCTCATCTCATCTTTAAAAATGAGTCGCATCATCCAATAATATGATGACAACTCATCTCATTAAAATTTGATTTCCATCCATTTCCTCAAAAAAAAAAAAAAAAAATCATGAAATGAGTTTCCTTAAATACGAGTCACATCATCCAATAATATAATGGCAACTCATCTCATCTCTTTTCTTAGTTTTAAGAATGAACCAAACACAAGAAAAGAACCTATTATAGAAAATAGATTTCTTATAATTGATTTTCTTGTTTTTTTAGCCAACCAAACAACATTAAAACAAGTCATGAAATTTATTTCTTAAAAAATCACCCACATCATCCAATATTATGGTGACAAGTCAAACACAAGAAAAGAACATATTATAGGAAATATGTTTCTTTTTCTTTGATTCCCTTGTTTTTTAGCCAACCAAACAGCCCCTTAAACTATTCTCATGTTGATTAACTTGGTATAAAAAGATGTCTTGCTTTACCCTCCAACTTTCCTTGTTTCTATTTCTGGTTTTGAATGGCTAAGTTTAGTTCTCTCTTTTCTGCAATTAATGGCTCGTGTCATATCGGTGATGAGGGGCTCATGACGGTCGACATTTAAGACACTGATTTCAACATAATCAAACATGGAGTTTCAATTGCATATATTGACAATTAATTAAGGGTATAGTTGTAAGCACGTAATTGGCAATCAACCCACACATGAAGCATTTCCAATTGGACTTTACGGAAGAAATAGAGTATACAAATGAATCCAATTTCAACTATGAAATTTTCAAGAAAACCAAAGATAGGAAAAACAAAAAGGGGGAATGGAAGCAGGAAATGAAGTTTCCAATGAATTCCAAGCAAAAAGCTCAGAATTTGGTTTCTTGGAAATGCCGGCATTTTTTAAGGTTTTAAGAAACCTATTTGCTATAATTTTGTCCTTGGAAACAAAGTTTTAGAAAACCTTTTAGGAGATCAGTTTCCTGGGTGGGTGTGTTATGAGGGTTTTCCATAGCTTTCTGCTGTATTTGGGCGAACCAAACGGGCCCTTAGGGGGGGTTAGTCACATTGAACTTTTTAAGTAGAACTGGGATAATTGCTAAAGTGGGATAATTTTTTGACACTGGGATAATTTAGTGGAACAATGATGGATAATTCTTGAAGTGGGATAATTTGATAGGATAATTTAGTGGGATAATGGTGGATAATTTTATGAAGTGTGATAATTTGGTAGGATAATTTGGTGGAGTAATGGTGGGTATAAATTATTATTGTTAATAATTGTATATTAAAATAAATATAAGATTGATAAGCAATTGATTAGTCTAGTAATAACTATAAAATATAATGTAATAAAACATCACTATTCATCTCAAATAATAAAATATTTTACAACTAAATAAAAATCTAAATCCCTAGAGTGACTCGACTTCCATCATCCCACATGGCCTCTGCCATAGAATTTCTCCAAGCTCCTGCAGCTGCTCGTTGAGTCTGTTGAGTCTGTAACTCATCTTCTTCATCGGAGTCATCATCCGCATCAGCAATATTTCATGGAGCTTCTAGTGGAAGATCATAAATGTCGAAGTCATCATTTGTATTCTCCAATCTTAAAAAGTTATGCAATCCGACGCATGCAACGAACATCTTTATTTGTGTGGCATATGGAAAACCTGGAGGTTGGCTCTTGAAAATAGTGAATCTAGACTTAAAAACTCCAAAGATGCGCTCGATACAATTTCTAAGTGACACATGCCGATGGTTGAAAACTTCTTTTGAATTTCGTGGTCGTTGTCGATTATTAGCATGACCGAACTCTAAAAGATGGTACCTTTGACCTCAGTATGGAGCAAGAAATTGTAGCCTATTTGGATAGCCGCAGTCAACTAGATAAAATTTATCTGCAAACAAGAATAAAAATAAGAATGAGAAAAAAATATTATAAAACTAAAAAAATATTCTTTAATTGATAGAAAAAATATTATAAAAAAGATTATTACTCTGTGGAAGTGGAAGTCCATAAGGTCTACTCATTGCATCCTTCAAGACTCTTGCATCATTAGCAGAACCCTCCCATCCAGCTAAGACATAAATGAATTTGAGATCAAATGTGCAAGCTGCCAAGACGTTATGAGAGAAAAAACCATGTCTATTTCGATAGGGCGTCTGATCTATGTTATACAACATGCACGGTATATGAGTCCCATCTATTGTACCGATACAGTCCTGAATAATTAATGTGTCAGACCATCTCAAGTGATGTGTGTGGGCGCGCACGCATGTGTGTCTGCGTGTGTGTAAAATCTAAAGCAATAAGAATTACCTTGAAATAAGGCCAAAAGCGAGATTCTGATTTAACCTTATCAGGTGGATCAGTAGGGGGTGATGCCATCAAGCATGATGCTAAAGTTACCAAGGCCTGTAATGCTTTTTAGAAACATACACTGATGGTCCATTTGGAACGATCAAATCGATCAGTTGCAACAGAGTATCGTTGATTCTGACTAACCGTGAGAAGAAAAATAGCAATCATCTCCTCAACACTAATGTAGTATGTGTCTTGTATATGGCCCCGCTCTCTCAAGATATTGCATAACTTCATGAAGCAATCTGGGTACATGCGGTAAATTCTACGAAAATCCTGTGGATGATTATCCATCTTGGACTGTAAGTATGTGAGACCAAGATCTGTAATACCACGTCGAGGACTTCGAAAATTAAGCGTATTTGCTATGAACTCCTGTGATAGAAGTCCTGATATCTTTGTGATCAGATCTGCAGCCTCAGCAGCTAATTCGATTATGCGAATCAAAAGATTATCATCGAAGTCTTCATGATGAAAATATAAAATGGGCAAATTTTGATCTTCCTCCATCCTATTAAATAATATAACCAATGAAATATAATCACTTTACTTGAAACTTATGTGCATAGGAAATAAATAAAGCACTCTATTATTAGCACACAATGGGACCGATCACAAAGTAGCAATCAATTAAAAAATATTGACCTGTATGCTAACCGTTAATCACCAAACTATTAAAAAATAGAAGAAAACATAAAATTGCACTACTCTCATCTACACAACATACAAGAATCATTTGTTGGGATGATACATATAGAAATTTTATCCATTAAATGCACCAAACTAAGATAGCTGACAAGTCAAATAACATAAGAACATAATATAAAAAAAAAAAAACAAAAGCATAGCACATCCTAAAAAAAACATGACATTATCCCAAGTTCCACCTATTCAATGAAAAATAGTTTGACAATATGAAATTCCTCATAATCCTAACACCATAACAAATCTTTAAAAACATAGAAAGATCCTAAACTGATAAATTATTGCCTCTAAACATTTTCAAAGAAATCAGAATCATAATGTTCACCATTTGGATCAGAATTGGCTTGAGTCCCATCATTACCATTATTCATTATCTCACCAGTCAACCTAAAATGTAGAAACTCATAGCGGTCTTTTGCATCCATGTCAATAAATGCATCCTTCATGTCCTGTGAGATATTGTCACTGAGGATATTCCATTTTTGTGGCTTAGTCAATTCAGAAGTAGACATAACAGCATCAACCCATTCTTTATTCCGACCTTTTCTTATCTTCCTCAACTCATCAACTAACTCATGAAAAGCTTTACCTACAGTAACAACTCCCTCTCCTACCTCTTGCAACGATAACTGGGAAGATGCAGAGGATGTGCCTACAGTACCAATTGACCTACGCCTTCGTTTACCATTATTCAGAGTGGATGGTCCAGAACCAGATAATGGCACATTATTAGTGGGAACGGTGGTAGCATGTTGCATACTACAGTAGCATTTCCTCCATCCGGAGATTCCATCTCAGCATCAGCACCAAGTATGCCATCCCCAACCACTTCCTCTACGCGTGCTTCATCCAAGCCATCAGGACCTAAACCTATAGCTCCTCTGCCAGAAGCACCATGGTCTCCGCATACCATAAGTATATCCTCAAAATTCTCAAAAAGTTTATCCTTGAGATTTGGAGTATTTGGACGTGCCTAAAACATGACATACAAAAATAATTAATATTATGTTCAAATTTATATATATATATATA
>BQKN01000896.1:249026-262069 GCA_022839385.1 Asparagus kiusianus | reverse complement strand
TATATATATATATATTAATATGACATAAACCAACCTCTAAAATGCCATTCCACACTTCGTCGGGACAAGTAAATTTCTGTGTGCTAGGGTCCCAACCAAAACCAGAGTTATTTTTCATTAGGATCTCAACAGGTGCAATCGTTCTCTTCCATTGCTTTATCTTGTTCATTACATGATTATATCTAAAATCTTTTCCAAATTTTTCAACCAGAGGGGGTATCACATTCCTCATAATCACATGCTTTTTAAAACTGCCATTTGCTTGTTTATTTCCATTCTTAACTTCCTCTACTAACAGTCTAAGTAATTCATTAGCCTCTGCTTCAGTCCATATCATATAATCCATCCTTGCTTTTTTTCTGTCCCTCACTTTCTTGACCTCGAAATATTTCTTCTTGATTTTGACTCTGTGATCTTATGTCCATCCTATAACAAATTCAAAAATAACTTTTCATAATCTCAAATATGGAATTGGATTAAAATATAAATGCATCTGATATAAAAAGAACAAGCACATATATAATAATAATGTGAACACAGATGAAGACCCTAGTGGCTGGCGTCCATACTATACATTTGTCAACCAATTACGTGAGAAATATGCAAAGAACGAAGTTTTGCCAAGTATACCCCCCCACCCCTCCACCCTACCCCCCACCCCAAAAAAAGTCACTCATTTATCTTCTGCAATGCTATAGACCTGTAGAGAGGTTTTGCTGGTCTTGCCAGTTACACTTTTGTTATATAGCTATTTCATTTGTTAGCTTGACAATGACAAATATGCACATATATAAAAAAAATATGCAGCAAACCAAGCCAATGTCTTCTATAATTTGTTATGTTTCTGATGGAAATGTGTTCTCTGTTTTGGAAAAACAAATTGAGATGCGAACCTGAGACAAAAATAAAAAAAGCTTGTGTACATTTGTGCAGTGAATTCGGAATCCATGGGTAGGTCAAAGTACAAGTATAGGTCATTAGAGAACTAAAAGAAATGAAATTTTCATACATTTTGATTTGAGAAAGCTATTGGCCCTTAGTTGCTGGTTAATCTTGAAGCTTCGCATTTAGGTTCAAGGATTGATCGAGTTACTGGTAATTTAGAATGTTTTTGTTGCTTGAAGTAGAGCACCCTAATTTGGGCCTTATTAAAGTCTGCGTCTTGTATGAATCTGCAACTGGGGAAAATTGAAAATATAATTTGCGCCAGAGCCAAGATGTGCACGCTTTCACATTGATTTCTTAATTCATGGGTAGTTGAAAGTATTAGGTATTATTCAGCTAACTCATTGTACTTTGGGGCCTGAGATTGATGTGTTGCAGGTATAAATAACATTGTCCAAGAATAGAAAAAAGTAGTTTGGATATGCAAGAAACTAATTATTAAGAGAGGAAGTTAAAGGTTGAAACATTTGATTCGATGTTTGTGATGGTCACAGGTGTCCTGGTCGCTTACAAATTATCCAAGCATGCCTCTCATGGTACAATAATATATCTCAGGGTGCAATCTAAAAATCTTCTAAGTATAATTGCCACATGTAAGAAAATTTTTAATGCATTAATCCACTCTTTTTGCTTGTCAAGTTTGTACTACAACTCCTGTGCTGAACAAGGCGAGCTGGAATTATTATTTCTGTAATGTGTCTAATATGTGCAAGGGTAAATAATCATTAAATTAAGTTTGCACTCTACACACTATCATTATCTATGACCAAAATTGCAAAAATATATATAAATTACAGAGTATGATTCATTTGATATGGGAATGCCTTAACTATATGACAAACTGCTCTTTGATTTCCTATGTAGGAAACTTATTCCCCACCTGACTCTGATTATATGTTCATCTCTATGCTTTAGTATTCACATGGACAGAAGTTAATCACACAATGGTACTTTCATTTACAAAATGGTACTTTCATTTACAAAATCTAATTACATATTCTTTAGTAATCACATGGACAGAAGTTAATCACACTTTGTATGGTTTTGTAACTAGTGATGGACTGGACATGCCATTGTACTATACTCTCTCACTGAATGAATGACTAACATCAAACTGAAAACATTCAGTGATCAATAACTTTTACCATTAAATCAAAGCCAAGTATTTTTAAAGGCAGCAATATAACTAATCTATGCAATCAAATTTCCTAATTTGTATGCAGATATCCAACCTCAACTAGAAAGGAAAAGCACAACTAAAACCTAAAGATGAGCACCATGAGAAACTTCCATGAGTATTTCCTGTTATCAGGTAAAGTACTCTAGAACTCATATCTAATATAACAAGTACAGAGGAAATCTTGATTTTTGGGGTGATACATACATGAATCAATTTTTTACATACATGAATCAATTTCTTGATCTAATTACAAGCAAATTAAAGGCATGATCATCAACTTTGTTTAAAATCCATTGAACAAGTACTACGATAACAAACTTTGATGCCAAATATGCAAAAAGGCCTAGCAGAAGCCTAAAGATGTTTAATTTATTCAGTAGACTTCCATCCTCATATTAAGTTATTTCTGTCAAATTGAACCTTGCCTTTTAGAAGGTATTAAACAATATTACTAGCCAACAAAATAAAGGTTCAAAAACAGTGATTATAGCACAAATTGTACAGCAAATTACATGTTTTCGGCTTTCTTGAACTGGCTCTGCTATCTCTAGAACTCATATCTAATATATCAAGTACAGAGGAAATCTTGATTTTTGGGGTGATACATACATGAATATACAATATCATAACAAATGTATCGTCCCACATTTAGCTATTCTCCTCCTCCTCCTCCTCCTTTTTTTTTGGTAAATCGGTGAGTAATTACCCCATGTGGTCCATTGATAAGAACACATTTACCTATTCTAATCTTTTCCTGATTTATGAATCTCATCCAACATCGATCAAGCCTAATGAAATCACTGCCATAGTCCAATTGCTTACATCCAAACATAAAATCCCTAAAACTGCCTAATTTAATCGGACTGATAACATCAGAATTTATTTTGAAAGTCACATTAATAATTTCAGTTCCACATAGATCATCAACTTTGTTTAAAATCCAAAGAACTAAAGTTATATACCTGATCTCGTGGACGGCGCAGGAGAAGTTGATGAAGTCGGAGAAGATGACACGGCGGAGACGACGCACTGGGAAGGGAAGAGGATCGGAGAGAAGAGAGGCGGAGAAATTTTTCGGGAGGGAGGGAGGCGGAAGCACCGCTTCAATTTTTCCCCCAATTGGTTCTTCTCAATGGGTAGGATAATTTTTGAGAGGGGAACTTATGGCTATATATATAGGTAGTATAATTAGTGGGATAATTATAACAAATTATCCCAATTCTAATTCAAGTAGAATTCTACTTGACTAACGCACCAAAAAAATAATACAGTTCTAGTTCTACAAAAGTTCTACTTGACTAACACTATAAAAAAATATCCCATTTCCTAATTCTATGTGACTAACACCTTAAAATTTTATCCCACAGATTATCCCAGTTCCAGATTTAAGTTCTATGTGACTAACCCCCCCTTAGTGAAAGGGCGAGAACTCAAGTGTGCTCCATGTGTGAAGTGGAGTTTGTTTTTAGTATATTGATATAGAGGCCACCAAGAGTTATGGATATAGGAAATGAAGGGACCTTCTTGTCATTTGGAACTGAAGCGAGTTATATATTACTTGATCCCTTTAGCTAATTATGTTTTGCTTGATCAATGATGGGTTGTACAGATGTTTTTATTAATGGGATTTTATCTTGCTCTCTCATTATTACATGGTGTAATGTTTAAGGTTCCTGGGAATGATGCTCGAGGGATATAAAGCAGCGCATGCTGGTTCTATCCTTGATAGGGATCTCTCTAGTTTGAGAGGAAATTCTTAGGAGAGGTGGGTTTGATCAACTAATATAACTCAACGTTTTAATCTCTTTGAGCTGGTTATAAGCTGACAACTAGTTGAGATTAGAGGCTTTAGCTAGAACTTTGTTGAAGTTTGTATTTTTTGGCAGAGAGTAGATACAGGATTGCTTTAGATCTGACTCTGAAAAAAATAAACGAAAATTTCATGAAGCTTCGATCAGATTTAGTTCAATTAGGATTAGATAAGTTAGTTATGATTTTATTTAATTTTATCCTTTCCTCTAGTTAAGATCTTATCTAATGTTATATTCTTTTAGTTAGGATGTTATTTGATGTTATGTCTTCTTTAGTTAGGATTTTTTTTGTAATCCTAGTTTTTCTATAAATAAGATTGTCTTTTTTTATTTAAGGAAAGAGAAGAATGTTTGTGTGAAATTTGCATGTCGATTGCAGCTAGAATTAGACATATGAGTTTGCCGGTATGTGAAGTGCTCTGGTGTGAAGCCGGACATTTGTATCTTATTTTTTTAAATGAAGAGTGCAATTTTTATATTTATTTTTTTATTTTTATACATCAGTCTCAACAGATTGCTATTTTTCCATTACTCATCAATAGCGGTAAATACCATGTAGAATATTGTTAAAGATACGAAGAGGAGGAAGCAAGGAGCTTCACAAATTTTTTTTCACTTGTCATAATTTTTTTATTTAAATTTTGCTACCTCGCCATCTCATTTCACTTGTCATAACTTGGGACAATCTATGGAGGATATATCTGTTGGCTACTTTTACAATGATTGTAGAGCTTGCGTATGGTATTTAGAGAAATGAGAAGAGGAGCTCTATAAAATTTCTTTCATTTGGCAAAACTTGGGACAATCCATGGGTGAAATGCGCTTGCTTGTGGTGGGTGAGCTCATAGGTTTAATTGATGAGGCTCACTTCTGGTAATTTTATTCTCTATTGGGGTTGATAGTTGCACTTATTCATCTTCTGGTTAAGAGTGAAAAACCCCGGTTCTTTCTTGTTCAAGAATTTTTGATTGAATTGAGTTCCGTATCTATTTACCTATAGGTTTCCACGTAATGAAAGGTCTCTCTCTGCCTAGCTTTAAGTTAGTCTTGATCATTTTTTCTTGTCCTATTGTTTCAGAAATTTTGACTGTTAACTAAGCAGGCCAAAAATAGTTTGACAGCATTTGTTTCACTGTTTGAAAATTAACATGCACTTTTCTTTTGAAGATTGAATCCTTATTTTACCGCCTTAGACTCCTAGATAATTTTAGTCCTTCAATAATCCAGGAGGATGGTTTCTCTGTCTCTTTTATATGGAATCCTTATTTTATCACCTTAGGCTCCTAGATAATTTTAGTCCTTCAATAACCCATGAGGCTGGTTTTCTATGTCTCTTTTATATTGAGAACTTCTGTTATCATTTGCATTATATGCTTCCTAAGGGAAGTTTATTATATTACTCTGTGGTTAATATCATCCAGGAAGAAATTGAGATTGAAGCCAAAGTTCTACGAGCTGGAAGATCAGTAGGAGTTGCTACTGTAGAGTTAAGGAAGAAAAACAGCGGAAAAATTATAGCTCAGGCACGTTATACAAAGTATCTTGGTGCATCTAGCAAACTATAATTATGCCTTTTATATGCTTTGTATTATGGAACCATGGTTATTGTTTTCACAGATTAAACTCCATAAGCAAATAAGAACCTTGTTGTACAATTGTTTGTGTTGTATTATTGTTGCTTTCAGAAGGTAAATGGTTACGATGAAAAGGAAGTTTATGTTTGATGTAAAATATTTCCTCCATGTTGAGCCTCCCATAAACTCTCAGAATACACAAAGGAGTAAATCTTGTTATCTTGTTAAAGAGTGCGTCCAAGTTGGGTAAGGAACAAACGGGCTATTTGGTTTGACATTTTAGTTCAATTAGCTGGTGACGAGGCGATGTAAGAAGTAGATCAGGTTCGTTTGAATTGGGAGGCAGAACGGATATTTGGAGGTTGGAGAGTTTTCTTAGACAGCGATAACTAATCTAGAACGTCAGTTTCTATTTGTATTACCAGAAATGAAAGTGCGGGGTTCTTTGATCTTTTTAAATTTGATAGCATTTCAGGGGAATGATCCTATTCTTTTGTCTCTCTCCGTTCTAAAATAACTTGGAGTTTGTAGTCCGAGTGAAAACCTGAGCAGAGAAGTATGTAGCTGATTAGCTATAAGAACGGGATGCATCAAGTCTATGAGTTCCACGTCAAAAACTATTAACCTACGCCTACAAATTAGTCAAGTCAAAACCATAACCTACACTCACAAACTAATTTGTTGATGTAGGATGTTTAACAGACAATTTCATGGAGGATTTAGACAATCACGATTTAAATACAGATTTATACGTATCGACTTTAGCAAAAAAAACAATCATATTTTCCAACCTAGAAGGCGGATTTTGACATGTTATATATGTAAACCGTCTATCTCGACGAGACAGGGCCAACTAGATCGTTAGATTTTTAAAATCTTATCAGTAATACACAGTTTTGGTTGCAATCCAAAAATAATCATTTTCAGTTTATTTTTAGTAATAAAGTTGGAGTCTATTTAGATTAGGAAATAAATTCAATATTAGGGTCAAATTAGATTTGGAAACAAATTTAATATTAGAGTCAAGTTAGATTAGGAAGCAAATTTAATTTCGATTCATGATTTATTTCCTCTATTATAGGGAGTCTTTTTTAGGATAGAATTTGATAATTTCTGTTTCTTTATAATTCTAGCCTTACTAGGAGTCTTATTTATTTTTTATTTAGCTGAGAATTGTAAGCTCTAGAGGCATAATTTTACATCAATAAAATTTCTATATTAATATTTTCTTCGTGGATTCGGAGATCGTTCTTTGTGGATTCAGAGAATACCCCTTAGTGGATTCCGAGGTTATCACTTTTGTGCTGTGTCAATTGGTATCAGAGCTTTGTTCCCCCAATCCGATGACAGGTGATGAAGCCCCTATGTCTTGAACTAAGTTCGATGAGTTAAACACCGATGTTAAGCAGATGAAGACTGTCATAGAGCGACTTGCGTCGGCAGTAAGTTGTCTGAACACGGTAGGAGTTCGAAATTGCGTTGATGGTTGCCAGCGACGTGATCCGACTCCATAGGATGAATTCAACAGCGACAATGACTTTAAGAAAGACCTTGGAGTTGGGAAGAGCACTAAAGAAGCAATAAAAAAAGAAGAACCACCTCTGGAGCATAATATCTTCCTCACGAGATGTACTGCGATGTAGAAGGTTTGTGATGTTATTATTGACAGTCACAGTAGAAAGAATATTGTCTCTCGGCGTATGATGAATAAGTTAGGTTTGAAGACAGAAACACCCACCTCTCTACAAGATCGACTGGATTCGCAAGGGCAATGATGTGCAAAACGATGAGATGTGTCGAGCAACTTTTTTTTATCGGTCGCAGCTATGTTGATGATGTGTTATGTGATGTGGTCAAGATGGATACTTATCATATGCTTTTAGGTAGGCCATGACAATTTGATATTGGAGCTACCCACAAAAGTAGAGACAATGTTTATATCTTTAAGAAGGATGGACGCATAATTGTACTTATGCCTCTTACAGAAAAAGGAGTCATCTAAGATAAAATCTACTGAGAAGAAGAAACCTTTGGTGACAAACAACGAGGCTTTAGCAGAAAATATAAAACAATTTGAAGAGGTCTATGTTAGGTCTCATGTTTATGAGTCTATTGTCTAATCTGGTTTTGATGATTAACAAACAATTCCTAACATCGTTTGTTGAGTGTTGGCATTTTGTTTGTTAGGTATTCTATATAAAGATCCTCCAGCTGGAGCTTGGTTGGACTTGCACCTACACGATAATATCCATTGGAGGTTGGAAGGAATTTGGATTGAAGTCCTTTATGCATTCAAGTCAAAGATCCAATATCGCGCTTCATCCCTCTACCCGGATCAAGCTTAACGAAGATCATTTGTCTTGGGTATAGTGTTTGTAGGTTAGGTGCTTACTTTATGTGGTATACTTAGACCTCAAATCGTACCCACACGTTATTTCAATTTATCGTTTTCCATTGCCTTTACACATTATTTCGATTTATCCACAAATACAAGTTTTAGTCATATAAATATGAAACTCATAGACATACTCACAAACATACACATTTGTTTTATATTTATTATTTTTGAGAAATAACGTGTTTACGGATTAAAGACTTGATTATACTATTTTACATTCTTTCTAAAGTCTATTAATTCATTAAAAAGAATCTCAAAACTTGTTTGAAAAGATTTCATCAAAATCAAGCATCTCATGATTTCGCATTTTTGACCGTTTTGCAAAACAGTGAGTTTTCACTCTTGGGAAATGCTATTTTAGAAATTCTTTTTCTAATATGTTTATTTTCATATATATAAACATTTTTCTAAGTTTTATTATTTTTGGAGTTGATTTACTATTTTAAATCAAATTTACAAAATCAACCCTTCAAGAAATTTCAAAAACTGGAATGTCTATTTTTCAGTTAGTGAGTTTTCACAAATGCGAAGTGATATTTTAGAAATTTGTTCTCTAACATATTTATCTTCATGTGTATAAATGTTTTCCAAAGTTTTACTATTTTTAGAGTTGATTTGCTATTTTAATTTGAATTTAGAAAATCAGCTTCTCAAAATTTTAGCTAACATGTGTATCAGTCGACTGATTCTTATAATCAGTCGACCGATCACCTCTTATCTGTCGACTGATATCATTTTTCTGTCGACCGACCAGAGTGATTTTCTAGCCTTCTATTTTTCAAACAAATCAGTCGACCGATATGTTTCATCAGTCGACCGATCAACGGTAAAATGGCTGTAACGGCTAGTTTTTGGTTGTTTTCTTTTGAGGGTGTATATATAGCCCTCATAACTCATTGGTTTCATGATGGAAGTTTAGAAAAAGGTTTTGCAAGTTTGTTTAAAGGGTTTTAAGAGAAAATCAAGGGTGTTTCTTTGTTTGAAGGAGTTTTTACAAAAAGAAGGATTTCATCTTCAAATCTCTACCTCTCTTTGTTTTAAAGAAAATTTTCTAATCTCTTCATCTAGCTATTTAATATTTTGATTCTCATGTTTTTATGCTAGATTGAATTGAGTTTAATTATCGTTTTACTCATTGTTTTCACACACAACTACCTGAGCTTTAGTATTTCACATTAAGTATATTTGGGTTGTGAGTGATTCTTTGAGAGAGCTTACATTTCGTTCTCATTTGTATTGGAGAACAAATTTTTTATTTTCACTTATTGTTGTAACACGTTATAATACACAAGAATACTTAGAGAAGTGGTTGGAGAGAGACCGAGGTCAATACTAATAGGAGTGGGTTGGTTGTAATGCTTAGGGAGAGATTGTAATTCCAAACACAGGTAGTCCAACACTCAGAGGAGTGTGGCTTGTGGGATTGACAATGTGTGTATTGTAAAAATTAGCGGTGAACTTTGAAAACTGATTGTGTAGTATTTTTGAGATAGCGGATATCTCCTCGAGGTGAGGAGCGGAGACATAGGTCGAGTGTTAGACCGAACTCCGTGATCATATCGTTTGTTTGCGATTGTGTTTTTGGCGCACTATTTCTATTTATATCTTGTGATTATTGTTTATATCGCCTATTGTCTTTTGCTTATCATTGCATATCTCATTGTTTATCATATTGTTAGGATATTGCATTGTAAAGTTTTTAATTCGGCATCATAATCAGATTAGATTAGCAATTACCCTATTCACCCCCCGCCGTTTAGGGTAATTTCAGTCTATGATTTAGTTGTAATTGGAAATAAAAAAATGTACCCATGCCGAAATTCCTCCTAAGGTGCAAACACTCGTTATGCATGAGATTTATGATGGTGATGTGATAGTGAAGATGGATGATATGCATGATATTCTCAAAGGGGTTGAGAGTGATATTACACATATTGATGTTGTCCCGATAGAGGAGAATGATAAATTAGAGAGTGAGACAATTGATGATATGTGTGAATCGCTTGGTGTAGGGCTAGAGACAAAAGAGATGAAAGAATTGTATATGGAGTGTGACGTAGGATTTTCTTCTCTGGAACCAAAGATTGTGAATAATTTCAAGATGATTTTGATGATACTTTCAGCATTAGAATATGAGAAGCAACATGGAACATATTTTGAGGAGTTTTTCAAGTCAATTGCACATCCACATGCCGCCAATAAATACACATGATGTCGGAAATAATAATATACGAATTTGATTCAGAAGAAGTCCTAACCGAGAAGGTAAAAGAACAAATGGAGAAAATCAATGCGAAGTACAAGGCGGATGCTGATCGATGCATGCTAAGAAAGATATTTATCGATGAAGCTGCTATTCAAGCAAATATAAGCTCGAGGTCGAGCTTCTTTCAATAAGGAAAGACCGATGTAGGTTGTTTAACAGACAATTTCATGGAGGATTAGGGCAATCATGAACTAAATACAGATTTATACGTATTATTGACTTTCTCAAAGAAACAATCATATCTTCCAACCTAGAAGGCGGATTCTGACATATTATATATATAAATCGCCTATCTCGACTAGAAGGAGCCAACTAGATTGTCAGATTTTTAAAATCTCATCAGTAATACCTAGTTTTGGTTGAAATCTAAAAATAATCAGTTTTTAGTTTATTTTTAGTAATAAAGTTGGAGTCTATTTAGATTAGGAAATAAATTCATTATTAGAGTCAAATTAGATTAGGAAACAAATTCAATATTAGAATCAAATTAGATTAGGAAACAAATTCAATTTTGATTCATGATTTGTTTCCTCTATTATAGGGAGTCTTTTTAGGATAGAATTTGATATTTTCTATTTCTTTGTAATTCTAGTCTTTTTAGGTGTCTTGTTTATTTTCTATTTAAGCTGAGAATTGTAAGCCCTAGGGTACCGTTTGGTAAATGGTTAAGTGAGGGGGTTAAGGAGACTTAACCCCTTCTTAACCCGTCAAACACAAAAAATCTATACAATGGTTAAATTGAGTTAACTCTCCATAATTTGCCAAACATAAAAAATATAGAAGGGTTAAACTAACCCCTCTAGAGGGAATAAAATGAGTTAATCCTTCAAAATGAGGGGTTTACTAATACTCCTATTTAGAAGGATTAAGACTTAATCCTTCTAATTATAAAGAAAATAGTCAAAATCATTGTTATTCCTAAACACTAAAACTGATCACAAGGGCTAAAATAAAACTTATTTGACGGGTTAATAATTTAGTCATTTAGATTATCGAATGGGCTAAGTACATTAATTCTTCTATTTAACCCATTTTCCTTAAACCTTTGCCAAACGGGACCTAGAGGCATAATTTTACATCAATAAAATTTTTATTTTAATATTTTCTTCGTAGATTCGAAGTTCTTTGTGGATTCGGAGATCGTTCTTTGTGGATTCAGAGAATACTTATTGGTGGATTCCGAGGTTATCATTTTTGCGCTGCGTCATATGTCACTAGTGTCGTATCTAGAAAAGTTTTCCTACCTAAAGATGAAAAATATAATATTATAAGGCTATAGTACCTGATGAAAATACACTTGTGCATTTTACGTACTGTTGAAAATTTAGATGAGATTTTACTTTCGAATGGATGAATTCAAGTGTTATTACTAATTTTTAGTGTTCTTTGATATCTTGGATGCAATTTTAATTTTACTTTTTTATTTAATATTTTTTTTGGAAATATTAAACAACATTTTACATTTACATACAATTTTAATTTTACTGTTGCGATAAGTATCTAGTTTCATCTTGAAGTTTCTTCTTCCTTGAAGCTAGCTATTAAGGCACTGTTTGGCAACCAAAAAAAGTAGCTTATCTAAGAGCTTGTGACTTATTGACTTGGTCAATAAGCTAGTAGAGCTGTTTGGTGACAAAAAATATGAGGAGATTATTTTGAAGATTGTGTCTTTTGTAATTAGCTTTTGAAAAGCTACTGGAAGTAGCGTTTATCTTTATAAAGTAGCTTTCAATTAAATTCTTCCGTTTTTAACCCTAATAATTAGGCCAACCGCACCCAAAAAACCCCTCCTTCTTATTTCACGCGTGAAACTCTTCTGTCGTCAACAAAAAAATCCATCTAAGGAGGAATCGCGATTCTCCCCGATACGATCACCGCCGCTCTCTCCCCGATCCGATCACAGCCGCTCTCTCCCCGATCCGATCACAGCTGCTCTCTCCCCGATCCGATCACCGCCGCCAATCCGATCCGCTCCGATCGACAACGATTCGATCACCGCGCTCGATCGACGTCGATCCGATCACCGCCGCTCTCTCCCCGTAAGCTAGAAAATCTCCTCACTTTTCTTCGATCGTGCCTTATTTTGTGTTTTCTAGTTTCAAAATCTCCTCACTTTTCTTCGATCGTGCCTTATTTTGTGCCGGGTATAGATCTGAGTCTCTGATCCAGTCATGACCGGGTATATATGTGCCATCTAAATTTTTTTTGCCTATGAGAGTGTTAGTTAAATTTAAATTGAACTATAACCATCTAAATATTAATTCTTTTTGTAGGAACTTTCATAATGTATAGAAATAGAGTCGAAAGTGTTGCTGATGCTCTCACGAAAAGTTGCATACTATGAGCTTAATTTCCTGGCCTGCTAGCTCATGTAATAAGTGAATTTAATTTAATCTTTGTTAGAAATTCTTTGTTAGAAATCGCCATATTAGAATGTAATGAATTTAATCTTTAGATGCACTGGAAGGTGCATCTGATATTCCAGTAAATATCAGATTAACCAATTGCTGGATATGTTTCTGATGGATTTAGTCCTTTGATCAAAATCCATGACCTGTTCTATTGTCTTTTACCCTGGTACGTTGAGTTTTATTCTTGGTCCAAAGTGTGGTGAATTATGTCACGAAGTTGTCCAAGTAGAAAGATTACTTTTACTGGTCAACAGTCTTGTTTATGTTAAGCAAGCAGTCATGAAGTTATAACTGGTAAGAGACTAGGTAATGGAGGTCAAGTGGTGGCTGGAGAATGTGATCACATAGACATGTATGTTCCACATTTCTAACAACCTTGTATCCAATTATCTTGATACTTTGGTCTAGGTTTTTTCTCTAAAATGCATGTGACTTGACATGATTACCCAACTTATCAA
>BQKN01000896.1:224637-239026 GCA_022839385.1 Asparagus kiusianus | reverse complement strand
TTTTTGGCATGAGTTTTCAAATGAAGTGCTTAATGCTGATAATCAACAACCTAACCAAAGCCAAGGTGTTACCCAAGTACCAACTATTGATAGGAGGACTTATAAAGAACCACAAAAACAGTGAATTCTGTGCCAATGAAGCGTAAAAGGAGACAATCTACGGGATCAGCAATGATGAACCATCATCTTGAAAACATGGTTGCATTTTGTGGTCGTGCAGCCCAAGCACTTGAGTCAGATTGTAGTGCTCCTGATAGCGTGACAAATACTCAAACACCAGTGAATTGTGCTGTAATGGTGATGAATGTTCTTAACAATATGGATGGTTTGGAAAAGGGTAGTGCTTTGTGGTGTTATGCTGTTTATTTACTTGAGGATGCTATGAGAAGGGATTTTTCTTTGCTATGGAGGATGATGCTTCTAGGTTGGCTTGGTTAAAGTTTATGTATGATATGAAGGTCAAGTAAATGTTTGAACTATTATGTATTTGTTTAATTAAGTGTGGTACTTTTAGATATTTCAGCCGTTGTATTTTTTTTATAAAGTGGTGAAGTTGTGTTTAATTTGGTTGCATGAATTCTTAATTTTATGGTTGTATGGACTGCTAAACTTTGTGGTTGTGTTTAATTTGCATTGTACCTTGTTTAGACTTATCTTCATTTTTTTGCAATTATCATTGTTTAGGTGTATTATGGATATGAAGAAAAGGAGAAAGAAAAAGCAGAGAATATTTTGGCTTATGACTGCATGTACAACAAGTGCTATAGCTACATATTACTACAAATACATTTACAAAGAACCATGCATGACTTCACATCAAAGAGGGGAAGATTGGATGAGAGAAATTCTAAATGGACATCCTATTCGATGTGTGAATGCCTTTAGAATGGAATCAAGAGTATTTTTGCAACTATGTGAAGAGTTACAATCCAAATATGGATTAACACCTAGTAGAAACATGACAGTGGTTGAAAAAGTGAGTATATTTGTTTATACTATTGCATTGGGTCTCTCTAATAGAGATGTTTGTGAGCGATTTCAACGTTCTGGTGAGACTATTAGTAGAACCATTACCCAAGTTTTAGAAGCGATTTGTGGTAGAAATAAAGGTTATATGGGTCTTGCACGGGATGTTATACAACCAAAGGATCGAAACTTTCAATTCATACCACCTCAAATCGCCAATGATACAAGATACATGCCTTATTTTAAGGTAAACATTATTGTAATTGATACTTAATTTGTAAATTTTGATACGTACTATTATTATAATGATGAAGTTTAAATTATAGGATTGTATTGGATGCATTGATGGTACTCATGTGGCAGCATGTATTCCCGAGTCTGATCAAATGCTTTATAGAGGGAGAAAAGACATCCCCACTTTCAACGTCATGGCTGCGTGTGACTTTGATATGTGTTTTACATTTTTGTCTGTTGGGTGGGAAGGATCAGCACATGATACACGTGTTTTTCTTCATGCGATTAACACGCCAACAATGAATTTTCCTCATCCTCGACAAGGTTTGTTTTTGTTTTTTGATTAAATTTATTTACTTCGATATATTATAGTCATAATATTTCCTTTATTTAATCTCACTTTTCTTAAATTTTAATATAGGTCAATATTATTTGGTTGATAAGGGATATCCGGATAGACTGGGATATTTAGTACCGTATCCCAAAATAAGGTACCATCAATCGCAGTTTCAAAGAGAGGCGCCAACCAATGCTAAAGAAACTTTTAATCGTGCGCATTCATCTCTTCGTAGTTGTATTGAGAGATCATTTGGAGTCTTGAAAAAAAGATGGAAGATTCTTCACCAAATGCCACAGTATAGTGTGAAGACCCAAATTAATATTATTATGGCCGCATTTGCATTGCATAATTATATTCGCATTAACTCAGTCGATGATCCGTTGTTTACAGTGTTAGAACAGCAACCAAATTATGTACCCGAAGATGAAACTCAAGATGAGCTCGAGGATCTTGATGAGAATAGTAATTCTTCAAGAGGGACAACTTCTGAAATGAGGGAAGTTCGTGATAACATTGCTCGCTTATTATGGGAGTCAATGTGATAAAATACTTTCAAGAGGGACAACTTCTGAAATGAGGGAAGTTCGTGATTTTATTACCTCTTTACTAAGATTCAAGGTGCTAGTTGCGTTTTTCTTTTGTCCATTTTTGTTTTATAAATGTTAGGTTTTAGTAGTATTCACGAATTCTATAGAACGAAATTATTTTTCTATTTTAACTAATATTTTACAAGTATTATGTAACTTTCCTTAATTATACATTGATCAAATGCTTTCTTGTTAAAAGAATGTTGTCTTTCCATATATCTGCTCACTGATCTCTTCACTTTAACATTGCCATCTCCAGTCTGTTGCTGTAATGGATTATTCTTTACTGGTGGGAGTTGATGAAGTGAAGCATGAACTTGTTTTGGGAATTATTGATTTCATGAGGCAGTATACGTGGGACAAGCATCTGGTAAATGTCAAAATTGCAATATTTGTATTAATCAATTTAAAGTGCAAAAAATGTTGCACCTGATTGGGTTTCTTACCTAATGTCATTACTTGTGTCCCAATAAGTTACTTATACCACTGCACCAATATTTGGCATTCTTGATTTTTTCCCCCATCTAAATCTCTTGTACATTGGGAAAGACCTCATAAATCCTTTCGATGGTGTGTGATGCAGCTACTTGGATGCCATGGACCACTTGCTAATCGTCAGCCTGGAAGAGCTTTCCTAAACGCTACAAATTAAGATTCCATATATACATTACATATGAGAGTAGCCTTTTACGTTGGCATACAATATCTAAAGACATGTATTCTGTAGTGTCTATGGAATTCTTGTGTTGTGAGTCCTCAGGATGCAGATTTGCTTGTTTGAAGTATATCTTCTTATTTTTGTTTGGATATGGTTCAAAGTTTGAGAAACTGATAAAAAGTTCTGAAATGCCTGTTGGGTTTTATGATTGCCTCCAGAGCAGAAGTTTTGATATGTCATGAGTACTGGTGTTTACTGTTTGCAATGTCTGCATGCTGCGAGTTTTGCTGAATTTTGGGACTTGTTAGCTATCTGTTTCGTGGTAGTTTTAGTAGTTTGTGGTATTTCTTTGTATACGTGGGCTGATGACTTTCTTTTTGTCGGTCGATTCACTTCAAGACTGAAAAACCTTTCCTTTATCAACAAGTCCTTGCTGACGGTGAGATCTTTATCTGCAGAAACGACCATCCTTGCAATGTATTCAGATACGAGGAAATTATATTGTTTTGTATTATTATGTACCGTGATTGTTTTGTATTCTTATGTATTGTGATTAAAAGTAGTGATTTCAACTCCTCTTCAATTCAACAAGCGAAAGGATACAGCTCTTCCAGCACTATTCTTTTAATCAGTCTCCCTCAGTCTTTTAATGTTTGGGTTTCTGACGTCGCTTTATGTTTGGGTTCCATGTAATTATCTTTAAATGGTACTTGGATGGTTTGATGTATGTAATTATCTTTAAATGGTACTTGGATGGTTCCATGTAATTATCTTATGTTTGGGTTCCATGTATTAGATGTCGTATTTACTGTTTTCTTCCAATTAACCTCTCAATGTTTGTGTATTTTTCATAATGTTTTCCCTTATTATGTGATGAAGGTTATTATTTTTATCACGTGCATTGCACGTGCAATCCAACTAGTAAATAAATAAATAAATGAGTGTTGAGTAATTCTAATTTTATATCAATAATATTGCATGTCTTTTTTAGTCATTTTTAAATTTCAGCTAGTTGTACAGCTACTTTTGCCAAACAGATCTACTTCAATTAGCTAGCTACACAGCTATCAGCTTTCAGCTATAATTTCACAGCTTTCAGCTAGCTTAACAGCTTTCAGTTATAATCTCGCAGCTTTCAGCTAGTTTTGCCAAACAGAGCCTAAGACCTCTTCCACGTTGCCAACATTCACTTGCAATGTATAATTTAAAGACTAGTCAAGTAAAACGTTTATCTTCTAATTTCATTGTTTTACACTAATCCACGTTCTATCTCTCGATTTACTTGCTTTTCCACCTACCTACTTTCTCATTTCTTGATAGGTATACGGAGTATTTTATCTGGTAAATAAAGCAAGGTCGATCAGCGTTGACAAGATCCCACGCTTGATCCCTACGGCAGAGATTCGTCCCCCTTCCCCTATCCACACCCAACACCATGTGGATTACAAACCCCAAGGCCTTACTTTGAAGTTTTAAGAGTTTTACGCAAGTGATTTCATTTCGCGAGGCTGGCGATCTTTTGCCTATTTATGCACGCATCACCCAACATTAGAGAGACAATTAATTAATTAAGGGTCACGCAGGGAACCGCAGAGCATTAGGGAGGGAGGGAGGGAGAGAGAGAGGAGTAACGATGGATCTGAATGAAGTCGAGAAGTGGCTTCAGGGAGGAGACGGTGACGACGAGGCAAAGAAGCTGGAGCAATGGGAGGAGGCGTTGGCTTGTAAATTCTTCGACGCCTTCACCGTTAAGGGAATCCATATTGATTTAATCCAGCGTGGAAGATTGGTTTGCTCAATGAAAGTTCCTCCTCGTCTCATCAATGTAAGCTAAATATATCTCCTCGTCGTACTTCTCGAGTTCATATATACGTTCATAATTACAGCAACAACGATAGGACATTTATTCCTTAATTTTAAGACCAACTATTTACAAGCATTCTATATATTTTCCTTTCACTTCCTTTAGGATTCTTATTCATCGTCCTGTACTAGATCTCAGTCTATACCCTAGATGTCCACCACCGATGCGATCCTCCGCCTTTATCAGGCACAAACGTAGCTTAGCTGATACGTTCTTAGATATTAGAAAATTAGACATAAAAACCATAATTGGTTTCTTGCAGTTATGGTTTCAAAAGCATTATGGAAAAATCCCTGTTCTTCGAATTTTAATTAATTGTATAAGCATAAAGTCCTAGTTCCAATGCATAAGGGAAAAGTGCATTTATGCTCCCGGAACGTCGATACTTAGGGGCTGTTTGGTTCCTTGTTTTTTTGGGAAAGCCATATTTGAAAGCCTGCAAAAAGTGCCAAAAGTGTCACTTTTTGACAGGCTTTTAAGAAAAATCCTCTTTTTTAGAGGCGTTTTTCTTAAAGCCTGCCAAAGAAGTGACATTTTGGCAGGCATTCAAGGGATTTTTTTTTTTTACCAAACAGCTCCTTACTCAACTTAGAAGAAGAGGGTGAGAGAATGTTTTATTGTTTTTAAAGCATAGTTATTATTTTAACTTTTATCATCACGGTCGTCTTTATTGGCATTAGTTTTCTTTTGCCAATGTGCAAGAGATCTAAAACTTTACAATTCATTCGCTACATATTTCAGAGTACTGTTTATTTTTGTAAAAAATCTAAACATGTGAATGTAAATGCAATTTGATGGCAGGATTTGGGTAATTTTCTACATAGCGGAGCGGTAACTTCGCTTGTTGACTTGGTGGGATCTGCAGTGTTCTTTAGTACTGGTTCTCCTAGCTCAGGGGTTTCTATTGAGATCTCTGTTTCTTATTTGCGTCCAGCTTATCTTCATGTAAGTTTGCACCTTATATATTCCCCCAAGATAGAAAAAAGAGGGAATAAAAAAATCCCAATGAATATAGATAATAAAATATTGATCCATTACAAATATTAACTTAAAATTCCTTTAGGAGTTGAAAGATTACTAGAAAGACTCTTGAGTGGCAACTTGAAAGAGTAAATAGGACGAGTTAACTGCGAAAAAGCTAGGTGGAACCAAGACTTTCTTATATATACAATGCTTATACAAATGGGTAAATAACACGAACTACCTTTAAAATGTGTTAATTGTAACGAGACGGTAGGTAGGTACTCATGATCTGATAGAGAAAGCACATGCAGATTTAAATATATAGATAGATGAGCTAATACGTGCATTGGTAACTTGACTGACCAAGATATCAAGATTTTTGGGTCAGCGCGTTACCTAACATTTCATATTTAATTAAGCCTTAATTAGGGTAATGGTCTAGCCATCTTGTCTTCAAGGTGCATGAACTGCAGACAGCTTGTGAAAGATAATATCTCGCCTTGATATTGGCTTAGTAATCTTATTATTCTAGTCTTGAACTAGGATGTCAATTAAAAGGATAGAGATATCCCCGGGACGTATCGATATTCTTATCTGATATGTACGATGCACATACAAGTGTTAAATATCTGTATCCGTTAGAGCATGGAACAAACATAATAATTTAGTAGGATCTAATACAAATTAATATGAATATAATTAAGTAGGATCTGTTGACCGGGATCTAAGAAAGGATCAGATGGTAAATTATTTTAACGATAGATCGGTAAGAGTAGTTTATCTAGAGATGTAACCTTAATATTTTAGATATGTTGGCGATCTAAGATATGTCAATCTTCTAATGTTTTCCCAATGTCTGATTTGTATCCGTATACAATTTTGACAGATATGAACGATAACTTTTTATGTAAGATTCATGTTGTATTCCTATCAGTGTCAAACTATATATATATTAAAGGATGAGGATATAGTAAGTACTACGTCCGCTGAATTAGGTGGCTGATTAGTCCTAATTCTTTAATGTAGGATGAGATTGAGATTGAAGCAAAGGTTTTGCGAATGGGAAAGAGAGTTGGAGTTGCTATGGTGGAGCTGAGAGAGAAGAAGACGGGGAAGCTCATAGCTCAAGGTCGTCATGCCAAGTATCTTGCCGTATCCAGCAAACTTTGAAGTCTAATCAACAGACCATTGATCAACTAATAGCTGATGAGTAAATATTATAATAGAAGTGACCTTTACAGTGGAGCTCTAAAGATAGATCACTTACCATTTCGTATTTTCGTTTGTATTTGCACTTCGATCTATATTTCTAATTACGTTTTCTCCCCTTCATCCTTTGGAATAAATCACATTGTAAAAATATCATTCACGCCATATTGTACTAGCTTTCTCTCTTGATGTCTCCTAATTTATTCATTTTCAATACCAAATGAGAGAGAGAAAAAAGATGGATACAATTTACCTTTCAAAACCATTTTGCTTAAGAATAAAAACAAGAGAAAAGGTAGATCCGAGCGCGTTGACCTTATCAAGGTTTCCCGTCTGCAAATACTTGCTTGTGTTAGTATTAGTTAATCCTATTCGATTGACATTGATTAAAAAATTATTTGACAACACAGATCGTGATTAATTAAAATGGCTTGAGTATTCGTTCAACCCGTTATCAGAAAATCCTTAATCTTAGATGAAAAGGTGGAAGCTACAGATAAATTGGTATCAAAAGTCAAGCCAATTTTGGTTGTGGAAAAAGAACAAGTGCGTTCAAAATACATTGAAGTTAACATTAATGTTAATCCTATTCAAAATACATTGAAGGTAAGATTAATGTTAGGCTAAATAGCACTTAAATGTCTTATAGTGTCACTCACTTTTTTATGCCCTCACTTGTTTTTTTCATAGGATTTATAAATCCTAAGTTATTTAAAATTGACATGTTAGTATTGTCAATCATGCAAATGTGAAATTTTTTATTCTAGGGCTTCTCTATGCTACTTACAAGATAATTATATATAGTGTCTTACAAGACAATTATAGTACCTTTTTAAGTATTATTTTTTATTAAACTTACTAATAAATCTACCAAAAAAATTCTATTTTAAATTAGACACAGGACCAGCTTAACAATAATGGTTAGAAAGCTCTAAAACTAGCCTATAAGTATCATGGAGGACTACTCGGATGAAAATATTTCACATTTGCATGATAGAGGATACCAACATGCCTAAAAGCAACTTTGGGTATATTAATGCTACGAAAAACAAGTTAGAATATATAAGTGTTAAGTGAATGAAACTATGAGGTATTTAACAGCTATTTAGCATTAATGTAGTCATTAACAGCAACAAAGCACCAACAAAATATTACTCCATCATTCAATGCATCTTAAATTCAAAAGAAACGGCCACATGGGACCAACAAATAAATTACAACTATGCTCAAAATAATAGTAAATCGATAGGAATTTGGAGAGGCTACTTTAATGCGTACAATAAATTTATAGAATCGATGGACTTTTAGAGAAGGAAAGCTAGGGCTTGAATGAAAAAAGAGACTTGTATTAGAAATAGTGGTTTCTACAACTAGTGTCTCTAAAAAATCTTCTCTCAACTTGATGCTTTACGAGGCCCTCTCATGGGGTATTTATGGGCACCCGTGGTGCTTCTACAATATTCGCTTTCTACACACTTCTATATTTCTACACACTTCTACACTTTTACAAAATCTTCATGGCAAATAATAGACTATTTAGAAACTATTTTAGAGAAAACTTATGGACTATTCTAGACTCTCACTAATTACCATGATACTTAGAAAATTCTCTAGAAAATTCTAGGACTAAAGACTTTTAATAATTTCTAGGAAATTCAAGAGAGTTTGATCGTCAACACTCCCCCTTAAACTCTTTTGACAATACTTAGTTTCTTAGGATTTATGTATAGAGTTCGCTAGTAATTCCTAGAATGAGTGAGGACGTAATACGTTTACCTCGAAAATTACGAATTTTTTTATGACTACCTTACTTTGATTGAAAAGTATTTGCGTGAATATTATGTGATACATTATGTTATGTATATATGTTTGCAATCTTATTTACTGTGTCTACTAAGCTCTCATCTTGATATTATAAATGTCGGGATGAGGATGCGGTCGAGGTAAAACTCGTACCCGGAGAGCTGGGCAAGCAGAGCCCAAGCTGCAACAAGCTCCATAATATCTGATCGACTCGGTAACGCCGATTGCATAAGTAGAGACTAGCAACACTCGAGGAGCGAGTATCGATACACATTACGTTTTCTGGAGTTCCACCACCAGTTTTACCAGTCGTGCCTATTGAAGAGGCAATACTAATGATTTTACCATCACCACAACTAGCTGTTGATAGAGCCGCAAAGTAGGAGACTTGGCTCTTTAAGAATAAGAAAGACATCAGACACAGAGCACCATAATTTTAGGGCACATCAGATTCATGTGTAGTCTATAAATGCGAGAAATATGTGAAAGTTTCTTAACGTTGACTCAGTACTAAAATAGAAGTTAGATGTATTTAGTGTAGAGGGTATTACCGGGAGATAGCACCGAAGGATGGCACCGACTTTAGATTTTCACCGGAGCAGTGAATACCACTTATTTGGGAGAATTTTGGTTGCTTCTTTGACAAGCAGTTAGAGCTAGTCCGATTAAAGTAGGGAGATATGACTGTAGTTAATTATGGAATTATGGCCAGCATAGTGACAATGACAAGGGCAAGAGACCTATTGCGAAATCTAGAGAGTCTCAGTAGCAGGGTAAGGATTTTACCACCAGCAACAAGAACAACATAAGAAGAGAGCACAACCTATAACATGATTCGAGAGTGCCGCAACAACGCAGAATTTAGAATATTTATTATAATTGTAACAAGATCGGATATAGAGCGAAGGATTGTCGTAGTACACCAGCAGAAGGTCAGCATGACAGAGGTCAGAGTCAGCAGTCTTAAGGTCGCGATTACGGCCAGCAGCAGAGAATTTGAGGCACCACCAGCCGTCTCGAGGATTGAGTGGTCAGTAGGTCAGATTTGTGCCATCCAGGAGATTCCTGAGGGACAGACAATCCCATATGTTCCACCGCCATCAGCGTAGCAATCGCTAGCCACCGGTAGGTTTATGCAGTTGTACCACATGACCATGGTGCGAGTGGAGCCATTGTGGAAGGTACTTTCTTGGTGAATTCTTTTCCAGCTCAGATCTTATTCGATTCAGGAGCTTTGCGATTCACAATTTGAGACATATGGTATATACATGATGGTTTCCTTATTTGGATTATTTCGCTCGACGTACTACGTCTCGTGTTGTAGATTTTTAATTATTGTTTTATTTAGATTGTTTATCTCTAGATTGGTATTAATGTTTAGGCATCTATAATTTGAGACATATAATATATACATGAGGGTTTTCTTATTTGGATTATTTTGTTCGACGTACTACGTCTCATATTGTAGGTTTCTAAATATTAATTCTACTCAGATACGAGGGAAAATAATCTAGGTAGACTATGCTTAATAGATAGAGCCTTCACTCCACCTAGTAGCCCTTCCCAAGGGGGCAGATGGAGGTAATCTTGCTATAGTACTCTGACGTTCTTGTTGTTATTCTTTTTGTTGTTTTCTTTTCTTTCAGGCGGTACAGAGGTGCAGAGAGCCACAGGATGATGTAGTTCTTGCATAGTCGCCGTCACATGAATTTTAGAGACTCCATAGTAGATTTTTTTACTTTATTCAGACATTAGAGTTTCATTCTCATGTTGTAAATATAGTGTGCCTTAGCACGATTCTAGTTGATTCATATGACATTCTCATTATTTCAGTTATCAGATGGGTTACAGTTGAGACATGATTCTTTTATTTATGAGATATCTTTTCTATATCATGTCTATTGCGTTCATTTGCGTATTTTGCCTGTTTTGTACATGTACTTTTATTTGATTCCACTATAGGATATTACTATCGTGTTTATGCACAATGTGGGTGCATGACATGTTTAACATCTCTGGGTTCACCTTGGACTGCAGCCTTGTGTGAAACCAGGAGCGTCATAATTTGTTTCATTTTAATGATTGAGAAAATAAGCATGATATTTATGTGGTTATTTTAGCTGTTAATATGCTTTAGCAATGATTAGGATTTCTAACGTGAACATTTTATTGTTTATAGAATTAAAGTTAATCCTTATAGCAATGGTTGCCTCCCGTTGTTAATACATTATAGCAATGGTTGAGATTTGTTGACGTGGATTTTTTATTTTTATTAAAAAATAATCTAATAGTAACGGTTGTTACTTTTGCAACGGTTGTACACCGTTGCTATAAGCTAATTGCAACGGTCATATTCGTAACTGATTAATTGCAATGATTTTAACTGTTACTAATCTATTAGAAACGGTCCAAACCATTGCTAAAAGGCTTATTAGAAACAGTTTGAACCATTACTAATAGAGCCTTTTGTAGTAGTGATGGTCTCCGTTATAGAGGAGGGTAAATGAGGGAGAAGGTGGTCAGCTGAGAATTTTAATGGGGAGTTAGAGATAGATACGAGGGGAGAAAGAGAACGTGAGGATGGAGGGGAAGTTAAAGAGATGTGTGGGTAGGGCTGTCCAAAAAGCCCGCGGCCTGGTGCCCGGCCCGGGGCCCGACCCGGGTTTTGCCCAGACATCCGGGCAAAACCCGGGTCCGGGTTCGGGTCCGGGTTAGCGCGAATGCGCTTGGTCCGGACCCGGCCCGGGCCCGAAACAGTAGTGGCTCCGGCCAAAAGCCGGGTCGGGCGGCCCTGGCCAGGCAACAACGGTCACCCTAGGGTCACCCTAGGGCCCGACGCCAATGGTCACAAATTGTGACCGTTGGCCGTATTTGACCGGGCCGGTCAAATCTGATAGTTTTTGCCGGGCCGGGCCGGGCCAGGCCAGGCCAGGCCGGCTAGGCCAAAACGGTCAAAAAACTGACCGTTTTAGCCGGACCGGTCCGGTCAGGCCAAACGGCCATATTTGGCCATTTGACCGTTTTGCCCCTTAAAACGGTCAAAAACGGCTAGAATATGAGGGTTTTTTGGTCATTTGCCTAGGGGGCCGCCTCTATAAATAGGAGAGGGGGGGGGGTCACTTCATTTCCTCACAACAAAACTCATCTACTTCTCTCTAATACTCTCTTATACTCTCTTATAATCTCTTATATTTTCTAATACTTCCATCAAATGGCTTCTGGATCTGATTATGAAGAGCAAAACCTATCTCCTACCGATCCAGAGATGAGTCCTCCTACAACAACTCCTCCTCATACCGGTGTTAATCCTGAATCTGGTGGCGACGAATCTACTGCACCAAGAGCTCCTAAAAGGCCGAGATCCGATGTGTGAAATTTTTTGAGAAGATAGACGTCACCAAGGATGAACACGGTAGGATCATCTCCCTGAAGGTAAAATGTGCATTGTGCGGCCAGGTTTTCCAAGCTCATCATAAGAGCGGCACCAACATCTCAAATGCTATATAGAAAAATACAACAAAGACCAAAATCTGCAAGGTGATATCCGACAGTCTATGTTTTCCCTATCCTCCTCTTTAGGTACCCTTGGTAGTTGGAATGATGACGCTGCCCGAGCTAGAAAATGCATAATTAGGTTTATTGTTCTTAAAAACATTCCTTTTAAATTAGTAGAAGATGATGAATTTGAAGATTTGTTTAGAGATGATTTTTCTCCCGCATTTACAAAATTTTCTCATCAAACCTGTCAATGTGATATTTTAAAATATTATTAGGAGGAACAAGGAAAAATAATTTTTTATTTTAAAAATTTAAACTGTAAATTTTCTTTAACTTATGATATTTGGACATCTAGAGTACAAACTGGTCATTTATGTATAACAGCACACTGGATTGATGAAAATTGGAAAATATTTAAAAGTGTTGTTTCTTTTATTACAATTGAAGAGTCACACATTGGTATTAATATTACAAATTTAATTGTTGAAGAACTTATGAAACTAGAAATTGATCAAAGAATATTTACTCTTTCACTAGATAATGCAAGTAATACCAATGTAGCTGTTGATTTTATTAAAACAACTCTGTCATTGCCATGTCATGGTGAACTTTTTCATGTTAGATGTATCTGCCATATTTTAAATTTAATTGTTCAAAGTGTATTTTCTGAAATTAAACCCATGATAGAAAATGTTAGAACAGTTGCTAATATGCATAATGCTTCTGAAATGAGAATTAAAAGATGGAAACAATATTGTAAAAGAAAAAATTATAAGCCTAGACTAATTCCAAAAGATGTTGACCATAGGTGGAATTCCACCTATGCAATGTTAACTGTAGCAATAGAATATAAAGAAATTATAAATGATTTTATAAAATTTTATGCTTCTAGTTCTAGGTCTGGTAGCACTTATGGAATAACTGAAGATGAATGAACAATCATATGTAAATTAAATGAGATGTTACAAGTTTTTTATGATGCTACTATGTTATTATCTGGTTGTTATTATCCAACTATTACTTTAACTGCTTTACAAATTTTAAATATTAAAATTTTTTTTTACCAAATATCGTATGGATGATATTTTTAGAAATATAATTTTTCAAATGGAGAGTAAATTTAATAAGTATTTTAGGCCTATTCCACATATTTTTGGTATTGGTGTTCTTATTGATCCATGCTTGAAGGATATTGGCCTTCGAAGTTTGTTACAATCATTGTATGGTGGACAGATTATAGACTTAGATGATGGATCCACCCTTACTGCTACTACTCATCATTTAGCTATTAGAAATTATTTTCAAACCTTATACGATGAGTATGCAGCTAGATATGGTGTAGCTACACAACAGTCTATAGCTTCGGCACCTTCAGCTTCGAGCACAGGTCGAGGTAAAAGTGTAAGTTTTGATAAGTATGCAATGGTAGCTGAACTAACTGGTGGATCTGGAACTTCATCAGGATTAGAGGTTTCTGAAATAGATGAATATTTATCTGCTTCCTAAATGTCAAGGAAATGCTTTAGATATTTTGCAATGGTGGAAAGTATATGGATCAGTTTCATATCCTATACTTTCCACCATGGTTCGTGACTTACTATCAGTGCAGGTTTCGACTGTAGCCTCGGAATCCGCTTTCAGCACAGCAGGACGTTTGATCAACGACCACAGGACATGCTTAGATCCGTATACTGTACAAGCGGTGATGTGCTTACAGGATTGGTGGAGATACGAGAAGCGAACACAAGGCATCGAACGGATTGCTATGATTGAAGATAAATTTGAAGAGTTGGGACTAGCAGATAGATATAATGATTAGATAATATTCATAAAATTGTAATTTTTATTTCTTAGCTTTAAATTTGAATTAAATTATTTCGAAAAAAATTGCAAATGATAGTGATATGGGTGAGTAGGTGCCAACCTAGTTGGGATGTACTCATCTATTGTGATGCGACGAATTTCGAAATAAATTTATACTTGTAAATGATTTACCGATTATTAATAAAGAAGTTATTTTTATCATTTTTTATACTTGTAATTTATGTCATTTCATTTCAAGTTATTAATTAAATTTATGACATTTTTATAATAATTTATGATTTATGGTTTTGTTAAAATTTTAAAAAAATAAAAAAAATAAAAAAATTTAAAAAAAAAATCAAACCGGGCCGGCCCGGTGTCCGGCCCGCTCAGGCCCAGACCCGGGCCCGGGTCCGGGCTTGGGTTTTGCCCGGCCCGGGCCCGGTTTCCCGGGCCGGGCCGGC
>BQKN01000896.1:185455-224237 GCA_022839385.1 Asparagus kiusianus | reverse complement strand
TATATATATATATATATATATATATATATATTTCATGAATTAAACTATTCCAATTGGTAATCCACTCCATTTATCATGATCTAAATGTCTCAAATATCTATATAATAAAAATCATATGATTAAATACTTTTAACACATATTTTTATTGTCTCTTTAGTTATATTGTTGTAAAACCATTAATTTTACGATCACTTGATACATGAGTAACTACAACCTAATATGACTAATTTTTTTCTTGTATGCAATCCAAAACATATAAATCAAAATGAACAGAGTGGATCAAGTAATTTGATGGCATATAATGTAGTTTTGAAAGTGGTACCTTAGATTGGATCTAAGGTGCTACCTTATGAACACTTTTCCGATATACATGTATATTTGTTCCGTATATACATTTTTTTACACATACATACATGTTGTGCGAAACTTGACATAAACTTTTTATTAAATAAAAATATACGTCAACACTTAGTTAGCGGATTGTGTAGCTTGCAAACCTTTATGCTCCTTTCATAGCTGATAAAGACGCACTTCTCTCCTTGATCGTTTAGATTCTTTCTCTTCTGCTCTAACACATGTACAGATGCAATGCACCCAAAGATCTTTAGATGATCCTTAGATGGTTTGAGGCTACTCTAGCTCTCTGATGGTGCTTGAACTTCACTCTTTAAATTGGACACCTATTAAGATGATACACTACAAAATCTATGGCTTTGGCTCGAAAAGTCTTTGGCAGGTACTTGCTCTTCATCATGCTTCTTGATATTTTGAGGATTGTACGATTCTTCCTCTCCGCTATTTCATTCTGCTATAGTGCGTAGGTCACTATGAGTTGATGGATGATTCAATATCTCTTTTCAAACTCTTAGAACTCCTTCGAGTTTTATTCGCCTGGACGATCAGATCGAAGTACTTTGATATGGTAACTGCTTTACTTTTAAACTATCTCCTTTAACTCCTTAAATTTCTCCAATGCTTTAGATTTTTTTTCAAGAAGCAGACCTAAGTATTTGTACTATAATCATCAATAAAGGTAAGAAAGTACTTGTGAGATGACTTCAAATGATCCTGCAATGCCAGTATGCACCAACTGAAGTGGCTTGGTTGCTCACCTAGACTTCCTGACTTTAAAGCTTCTTCTATGTTGCTTTCCTTTCATGCATCCTTCATTAAGCTAATTGGATTGAATAATTTTTGGCAAGGCTCTCATCATTTTCTCCATCTAGAGAAGATTGAGCTCACTGAATGCAATGTGATGAAGGTGTAGTTGCCACAACTATAAATCATCCTTGATAATCATCTTTAGGCATTTTGATGAAGGTGTAGATGCCACAACTATGGATCATCCTTGATATTCGTCTTTAGGCATTTTGCAGAATTTGAGTTAATATTTAAGGTGAACAACCTATTTCTAGACATGCCCACCTTCACAATCAATTTATTATTTTTCTTAATTGTGAGCGTGAGATCGTTCAAGCGAATATCATATCCCTTTTCTACAAGTTGCCGTGAGCTTAGAATATTATTGTGCATTGAAAGAACATAGTAGACATCGGAGATGTATCTATGGTCACCGGCCTTTGTTTGAATTTATGATTCCCTTTATAAGAATCTTTGGCTTGTCTCCAAATGTGACATCTTCCAAACTGACTTGTTCAACTCAATGAAATACTCTCTTGCTCCACATATAGGATCACTTGTTCCTGTTTCCAAGTACTAGATTTGGATCTTGTTCTCATGGTCTTCATGAGATGCTTCTAGAACAGTGACAAATTCAACCGGGTCTTTTGTGATAAAGTTGGTCATTCTACTCTTCTTTATGGATGGTTGTAGCTAGGTAACTGTACCTATTGTAGTTAAATCATTGATTCTTAGATCTTGTCTAAAGTATGCTTCTCATCCTCTTCTTCGAGCACCTTGTCCTTCTTATCCACGTCCTTGAACTAATGATTGTTCATAATCTGATTCAATTCCTTCAAGGTTTCTTTGATGAAATTGTTATCTACATCCTTAGTAATTTTTGCTTCCTCTATAGACTCAACCTTGGCCTCTTTATTGCTCATCATGGATGCTCAAATGGCTTTGTAAGGCATGCTCTAGATGTTCACCATGGTTTTGACTTTGATTCTTCCACAACTTATGTGCTTCCAGAGAAACCTTGTAGCTCTTCAATTGATAATTAGAAGAAATTGGACTTTTTAATTGTAACAACTACATAGTCAAACTTTGAAACTAGTAATTTTGATATCTTTTCTTTTATTCTAACATCATCAGATTTGTAATAGTTTATACTCTATTGAAGTAATCCAATATAGAATATCTAACTTTCATCTTTAAAATTTAGAACATTGCTCTCAAAGCTTGAAAGCATAACTTTTTTGCTCAGTCTACACATTGCTAGGCTTCTCAAATCTGCCTTCATCTTCTCCTAGGTATATGAGGAATAAAGTCTTCTTAATTATCTTTCTTTCTATTCTCCTTCAACTCGCTCTTCTTAGCATTTGTCAAAGCCATTTCGGTAGCAACTGACTTTGGCTCATTATTGCCATTCTTTACGATCTCTATAAATCCTGCGAGGCAAGCAAGACTCTCGTGAATACTCCAATTATCGTAGTTGATCTTCGTAAGCTTTAAAAATTAATTTTGGAACATATTTTCCATCTGGTACGAGCTTCCCTACAAACTAGGATGGATTGAACGTGGCTCTGGTACCACTGGATAGGAATTTGGAGAGGCTACTTTAAGGTGGAGTAAAAAATCTATAGAATGGATGGAATTTTAGAGAAGGAAAGCTAGGACTTGAATGAAAAAAGAGACTTGTATTACAGTATTACAGAAAGTTGTTTCTACAACTCGTGTCGCTACATCTTCTTCTCTCAATTTGATGCTTTACAAGACCCGCTCATAGGGTATTTATAGGCACCCATTGTGCTTATACAATATTCGCTTTCTACATGCTTCTACACTTCTACACACTTCTACACTTCCACAAAATCTTCATGGAAAATATTAGATTATTCTAGAAACTACCCTAGAGAAATCTTATGGACTATTCTATACTCTCACCAACTATCATGATACTTAGGAAATTCCCTAAATAATTCCAGACTTCTAACAATTTCTAGAATATTCAAAAGAGTTTAACGATAAAAAATTATAAATATTTGGTGAATAAGCAAGAAAACAAAATTTCTTCACGAGCATAATGAAGTCAAACCCCTCAACATCTCATCAATAAATCAGTGCCCTTTGAGTCTCTTTGTGTACGGGGACAAAATGGGTCTCAAGTTGGCTTTCATCCACATCGTTCTCTTTATTCTCTAAATCATTTAGTTTTTAATTTCATGAAACATATGGATTTGATTTTGATGGATTAGGGAGTTTATTTTCAAAATAACGAAAAGAGTGCAGCAGAACTTGTGAGTCTGATCATTGTTCAGGTGTGTTGTGTACATGTGGCTACAGTTCTCTCCAATATGTACAAGAATTAGTTTGAAATTGTGGGCATCAAAAATTGCTAATGGGTTCCTGCACATAGCTCAAGACGGAAAGAAAACAATAAACGTCATTATCTGAGTCAAGCATGATTATCTGACGCCGACAAACGTATGAAGCGAGCCAACGAAGCTTATGAATCAACAGGACAACAGAATAACAAAGAGACGATCCGATTAAGAGTTACGTCTCACTCACAAAAAGGGAAGCGCCACTCGTGTATCGTCTGTTCTAGGTATGATTCACCTATAGGAGATTGTAGATCTCTTCTTCAGCTTTCCAACACACTTTGAATAGCGTCATTCCGAGATCGGACGGGAAAATTACAGCGAAAACAGTCAAGATGCGCAAAACGGCGCCTCGGTCGAAAACCGAGACACAACAAGTGTCACAGCCAGCTGAGACACGAATTGTGTCTCGGCCAGCCAAGACACAAAGTGTGTCTCAGTTGGCCGAGACACAAAGACTGTCTCAGGCCCCGAAAAAGCTGTTTTTTGTAGTTTTCGCCCGTTAACCGGCCAGATTTCGGTATATTCTGATCCAAAGCCTCTCCAACTGATTTGAAACTATCTTGGAACATGGTTAAGTGGTTATAACTAAAGATAAGATGGAATCGGTCATTCTTATCCGAAAACCAAGCTCCCGAAGCCTATAAATACTGCCCTAGGGTCTTTATTTGCACAGATCCGTAATTCTCGAGCATCGGCGAAGCCCTATCGAACTGAAGAGTGAGGAACACGAATTTTAGAGAGGAGAAAGAGATCTCGGCGAGCTATTTAGCATAAAGAGGAAGAGTTTGAGAGATCTGCATCTGTTCATCCATTTCCTTGAGATTATACCTAGCTGTGATTCTCGAGAAGAGTGGGTATCTCACCTTGCTGAGATATTCACTTCAGTTTCTTGTCTCCTTTGCGAGGCAATGGAACTTATATTTGGATCTTATTAGTCGGTGGTCCACGGATAAACCCCAGCACATTCCAAGATCCCACGCAAGTAGCTGGTGATAAACGTCCGTTGCGTGTATTTTAAGAGAGTTGTGATCTTTTATTTTTATTTTTGTTGAGTTCATTGTAACGACTGAAGTTGTAATTAGTCTACTAATGAAAGAACCAACTTTCCACCAAAACACGCTGGTGACTATAGTGGGAGCCAATAGCCTCGCTGTCGAGGCTATCGTGTCGCAGCCACCGATCAAGATCCCTGTGGATGAAGATGTCGAATACGAGTTTGACCAGCAGAAGTTTGAGGAGTACGTCTCTTCCTCCTCCTCCTGATCTTCCTCTCCCTGCAAGCGCAAGAGGACCACTTCCCTGAAGAAGGTTAATTGGCCTTTAGATCTTAAAACTCAGGGTGATAATCTTCACCCAAATGCTATTGAAGACTCTTCTCCAGCCTCTAAGGAAGCCAGATCTGACGCTCTTGACAACTATTCAAAGGTCACGAAGCTGCTCGTCGAAGGCGTGCCAGTGCTGACGAAAAGGGCTCGTTAGAGGCGTCGCCAACATCTTGCCCGACAATTTATCATGGCTTTGGAATAGGTGGATGGACTCTGCTACCAAGCAGATCTAGAGTTTAGAAGGCGCCAAGTGGCTAAACCATCACCGCAGCAAGCATCATAATCCTCTTCCTAACAGCCGACTAACAAATGAGTTCGTGTCAAACGAACCTGTTCTACTCTCGAGGAGCGCATCTAGAAGAGTCGCATACTTCTTGCGTATGCCCAGATCCTTGTGCGAAAGACACAAGAATTGCAAAAGGAAGAGATGGTCAAAGATCCACCAAGATCTAAGCATGCTTGGATGCCAAAGCCCAAGACAATGCTTAAAACTATACCAAAGATAGTTAAGGCGCCTATATCTAACAAGAGACCCCAGTCATGTCTCTCACTCAGTTCCACTTCTAAGACTGCGCCCCAGCCTTCATCAATTTTAGATCCCGCTCCTCCTGCTCCCGCACCTTCGGTGAAGCCCTACGGCAGCGTTGATCTCTCCAAATTTAGAAATCCATTGAAGGATTGATTGAGTCCTCTACACAAAGATCGAGACAAAACTCCTGTCAAAAAATGCTTGGATCTAGTAAACAAATCCCGAGCGACTCTTCAGACTGGGGGTTGTACATGACCTCCCAACAAGATTATTCCTGTAACCGCCTGCTTAGGGGTGAGTGCAGAAAACCAGGAGCCCGTTAAGGTTTCACCCTCACAAATGTGTGATTCCAAACGAGTGACTCCTATGAGCGCCAACAAGGCGTTACCTAATCAGAAGAAGACGTATCCGATAGACGACAGCATTATACCTGAAAGAACAAGTGAACAGCCGATAGATTGCTCTGGCTGCAACACCGACGAGTTGTACTATCAGACTTGGAGTGAGTCTCGAAAGATAAATACCCCAGAAATAGATTCTCAATGTCATTGTGAGAGATTAATCAGGGTAGTACTATTAGAATGTAGCTGCCCTAAGACCATTCCACGGAGGGTCTCGGTATTCGAGAGGATCTCTACTGAAACGTCCAAACCTAAACCAAGACGCTTCCATAAAAGAAGACCAGTCAGTCAGGATGGCAAACTTCCAGAAGTCACGATCAACATGGTTGATAAGGAAAAGTCTACACGACACTTTAGTCCCAAACCTTTCCCGGAGGTATCCCAGCACATAACTCGGCTACGATCTATCAGATCAAGGGATTATCGGAGAATTCAGAGAGGCATTCCTCAGATGATGAAACATCAGATGCAAACTCTACAATCACTTCTGATAATATGATGTCTAGTGCGGGACGAACTCGAGAAGCATTCATGATCACTACTGAGAAGATGTCTCAGCTCCTTCAAGAAGCTTTGGCTAAGCAGAAGGAGGATTTCAAAATCAAGATGGAGATGGCCGTACAACAGGTCAAAGATTTAAATGCACAACAGCTCCAAGAGTTGTCAAATCAGCTCTGTGAATCTAGTCATCTCCATACTACCAATCAGGTAGATAGCGACTCAGAAGTGGAGGAGAATATCAATGCCGATACTCCGCCCGATGGTAAAAATGCTGAGGATGGCCCCAATGCTAGGGTGGCCCCACCAACAATACCAACACTGGGGGTAGCCCCACCATTCCTCTTCAAAGTCGCCCGAAGAAAGATACATGCGAAGATCTAAAGATGAAAGATCTCGAAAGTAAGATCAATGCTTTGATGTCTGCTCAAGAGGTACAGAAGACTGGCATTCCGTGTCCTTATCCGAGGGAGTAGGAATCGGTTTCATATCCGGTGAAGTTCAACCTGATTAACTTCATACCGTTCGACGGAAGGGGTTCGCCCACTCAACATTTGATTTACTTCAAGTCCCACCTAGGGGTTATTTCAGGCAATGAACCTCTGATTGTACAATCATTCGTAGGGACCCTTCGTGTGGCCGCCTTCAACTGGTACCGCCGTCTCAAGCCGGAAATTATCAATAGTTAGGACGACATGAAGCGCATGTTTCTCGCCAACTTATTCGATGATAACACGAAGGTGTCAATCGGGATACTATTTGATGAGAAACAAAAAGACGAAGAATCAGTCGAAAACTTTGTCAAACGCTTTCGGAATAAGGCGATGAACTACCAAGATTCAGCCATGGAGGAATTCATCCTCTAAACATGTTATAACAACCATTCCTTGGACGTGTTATAATCTATGGGTGTCATACCATCCAAGACTTGAAAAGAGTTGAAAGTACGCGGGGAGCAAGCTGAACGATTCCTCAAAAGGATGAAAGTCGAAAAAGGTCAACCCACGACTACTGCTCCGAAACAGAACTTCACCCCTTGTGGTAAAGGGAAAGCATAGGCGAATGGATGGATGCAAATCAAACATTCTAATTGCAACTCCAACAATAGCCACAATAACAAGCACCTAAGCAACAATCGTCTCAATGGCAGCAACAACCTCCAAGGCAAAAGAAGGTTTCTGAACCAAAGTTCCCGAAGGAATACTCCTTTAAGGAAGACAAGGTCCCCGATATCTTCAAATACTTGTTAGAAAACAACAAGATCAAGCTCTCTCCAATCACCAATCACGAGGAAGCTAAGAAGAATATAGATCCGCAGTACTGTGTGTTCTATAGAGCAGATCATCATCCATAGTATTGACATTGGGATTATCACTGCAAAGTAACCCAATGAAAAGAAAGTGGGTGCAAACATGGTAAGCATTAGTTTCGGTTCTGTTCCCCTCACGTGGTTTCAACCAGAACCTGTGACAAGGGTAAGGATGAGGATAGTTAATGATAATCCTCACGGACAACGCCAGAAAGGACTAGTCCCACACACAGCTCCCAACGGCAAAATTCTTTGGGTTCATCCTGATCTACTTCAAGATGAGCAATGGACATGATCCTCCTCCAAAAAGAAATCTAAGTCCAAAGGTAAGGGGAAATCTTGTCATGCCACTACAGCTACTCTGAAGAAAAATGATGAAGGAATCCCTGCCTTCCCACATTCCGATGATGAGCATGAAGCTTTTGCTACCAACGAAGAACCGGCCTTTGTAACTAGAAGTGAAAACAAATATCGGTTCGACTATTCTAAGATGGCCGATCAGCCAGCTAAACAGGAGGTGGTTTCAACCACCCCTAATCCTTCTGAAGGAACTTCTCGGCAGCAGTCAACCCTTAAACAAAAGGAGACTGCAGCCAAGCAGAAAGACAAAGAGCCCTAGCATTAAGAGGTTTAGAACTTGAAGCTGTCTCGATTCAATCGTCCGATTGGAGGAGACAAACCGGGGAATTCAAACACTCCATACCGCTTTGATGTGATGACCCAACTGGCTAACATCCCAGCGAGGATAACCCTATACGAGTTTGCGTCTGTCTAAAGACACAAGAGAGGCATTCGCCATCACTCCTGAATAGCTAACCCAAATAGTTCAAGAAGATTTAACCAAGCAGAAAGAAGAATTTGAAGCTGAAATGGAGTTGGCCATGCAGCAAATAAGAGAGTTGCAGGCTCAAAGGCTCCAACTACCTGAATCCAGTCATCAGGCTGAGTCTAGTCGTCGCACAATACCTGTCACGTCCGACCAAAATGGAGCAGACGACAACAATCCAAGCATGGATGAAGTCATCAAGATTGAAACACCCTTCAATAACACTAGGGGTGGTTCAATTACACATCCCTATGATACCAAGGGTAGCCCGATTACTTCTCCTCAACATCGCTCAATAAGAGATGAAGTTGAAGACAAGAAGCAGAAGGATGGAGAGTCAGTCACCACCTCCGCTAAACACTTTCTCAAAAGAAAGAGGGTTGTGAGTAACCAACTAACAGAACTTGTCGCTACTGTTGATCAAACATTACAACACTCGCCTCAAACCCATCGGTACCCTTTCAAAGATCATGAAGCTCCAGCCATACTCAATTACCTCTTGAACCATGACAAAATCAAGCTGCCACCTATTAAAAATCAAGAGGAAGCCAACAGGAGTTCAGACCCAAAATACTATGCGTACCACAGGAGGGTCCTTCATCCCACCAGGGCTTGCTTCATTCTTAAAAATAGAATCCAAGCCCTAGTTGAGGCCAGCGTCATAATCAGAGAACAAACCGAGTGAATGTCGGTGACCACTCTGAAAAGTATATTAGTATAAACTACTTCTTCCGAAACTCCAACATATATATGAGTATAAACTGTTTCCCTTGTATCTGACGGGAAGTTCCTGGAGAACATTACATTTAATATTCTTAAGGATAACCCGATATCAATAAAAGGGGTTGGAAATAATATGCTGCTCATGGGACTCAGTTTCGCCAAAGAGCTGGGGGTCAAATATATCGAAGCTTTTGGTGATTCCCAACTAATAGTCAACCAAATGCGTGGAGAGTATGAAGTCAGAAACCAGGGCTTGATTCCGTACCATAAGGCGGTCGTTGAGATGACAGACTCGTTTGAAGGATTCTACATCAAGTACGTCCCACGTCTCCAAAATGCGTATGCAGACGTACTGGCAACATTAGCAGTATCTTTGGCATATCCTCCCAACACTGAATAATTAGTTACCCTGAGGACTCACCAACTCTTCATACCAGGTACGCCTTGGATACAAAATAAGCTCATGCGACCGAAATCGAACTCGAACCCCGAGACTGACATTTCCCTATTATTGATTATGTCTTACACGATATTTTACCTGAAGACATAAAAGAGAGAGACTCGGTCCGACGAAGAGCACCGAGATTTTATTATAATACGATGACTCAGACGCTATACCGTCGCGCATATGACAGTTTTCTACTCCGATGCCTCTCGACCAAAGAGGCGGAAGAGGCTCTCAAAGAAGTGCACGACGGAACCTGTGGTGCACATTAGCCTGGTCCTAAGCTCTATGATCGTCTCAGAAGAATGAGATATTATTGGCCAACCATGGTTAAAGACGCAGTTGATTACACTCGGCGGTGTCATGCGTGCCAAGTGCATACAACCTACATGCACTAACCCCCGGAGCATTTACACCCTTCGACCATTTCATGGCCATTTGAGACATAGGGAATGGACATCATTGGTCCAATCTTCCCACCATCGGTGAAAGGCGACCGTTTTATCTTGGCGATTACTGATTATTTCTCCAAATGGGCCGAAACTATTCCGCTTAGAGAAGTAAAAACGAGAAACGTCATCGTATTCATTAAACACCATATTATTTATTGATATAGTGTCTCGAGGTGAATCGTGCATAACAACAACCCTCAGTTTGTCAGTAATGCCTTCATCTGATTTTGGTGGAAGGATTAAAGACGTTTCATCAACGGCATACAATCTCACTGCAAATAGATTGGCTGAGGCTTTCAACAAAACAATCATAAAGATTTTGTCAAAGCTTGTGAGAACTAACAAGCGAGTCTGGGATGACAAACTTGGCAAAGCTCTCTGGGTCTATCGCACCACAGTCACACTCCTACTGGTGCAACCCCATATTCTCTTGTGTACGGGTGTGAAGCCGTCCTCCCTTTAGAAATTCAAATTCTATCCCTACGTATTGCTCTTGCAACGGGAATGACGATTGATAAACAACATCAGAAACATCTTGAAGAACTCGAGACATTAGATGAAAAGCGTCTAGAAGCTCAGCAGTAGATTCAGTTCTACCAAGCTAGAATCTCCAGGGCTTTTGATAAAAAAGTCCGACAACGGAGCTTTAAAGAAGGAGACTTGGTCCTTGCCATTCGACGACCGATGATCCTCAATTCTAAGAAGAAGGGAAAGGGTAACCAATTCTATAAAAGTCAAAGTTATCCAGATCTTTTCGATTCTCGGAGTGGAGATCCCACTCTTAGTTTCATCTTCTAAGATTCTCGAAGTGGAGATCCCACTTTTAGTTTCTTCTGCATCATGGAGATAGAATATAAAATTCTTCCACTCTAGCTTTAGGAGATAGAATGTAAAATTCTTCGTCTCCCATATCAGGTTTGTCTTTATCCAAAAAGAAGACCTAGAAATAGAATATAAAATTCTTCCTCTCCCGCATTAGGTTCGTCTTTGCCCCAAGAGAAGACATAATATTTCTACACAATCGAAACCCATGCCTTTTAGGCATGGAGGATTTTATCTCGAACCCTGAGTAGAGATAAGTCTACTCCTAACACGTATTGTCATTTAGTCTTTTCTATGAAAAAGACACCAGGATTCGTGTTTGGAAAAAAATTATCTTAATCCTCAAACCGAGATAAGTCTGCACCTAATACGCGCTGCCGGGTGGTCCGTTCCCGTAAAAATGACCAAGTCTACGTATTCAACATTATAGCAACCAAAATCCATGCTTCACACGTATGGGGGATTTTATCTCGATCTCTAGTTAGAGATAAGCATACGCCTAACACGCATTGTCGGTTAGTCTTTTACCACGAAAGGACAAAGCCTACGTATTCGACATCGTGGCAGGTTGTTATTAATAACACTGGAATCCATGCTTTACACGTATAGAGGATTTTATCTCGATTCCTAATTAGAGATAAGCCTACACCTAACACGCGTTGCCGGTTAGTCTTTTACCGTGAAAAGGACAAAGCCCACGTATTCGACATCGTGGCAGGTTGTTATTAATAACGCCAGAATCCATACTTCACACATATGGGGGATTTTATCTCGATTCCTAATTAGAGATAAGCCTACGTCTAACACGCGTTGCCAGTTAGTCTTTTACCGTGAAAAGGATAAAGCCCACGTATTCGACATTGTGACAGGTTGTTATTAATAATGCCAGAATCCATGCTTCACACGCATGGGGAACTTTATCTTGGCCCCTAATCAGAGATAAGCCTATGCCTAACATGCGTTGCTGGGTGGTCCGTGTTTGCTGTGAAAATTGATTTTCTCATTGTCAAACTCATTACAACTTCTTTCGTTACAATAAGTTCAAAAAACAAAGTAAGAGTTGATCTTTTTATAGGATCTCTTTACACAATAAAATAAAGATTACAACTTTCTCTTAAAGCAAACGCAGAGGACGTTTATCACCCGCTGCTTGCGTAGGATCTTTGCCTGTACCGGGGACGCGTTAGTCTGTGGACCGTCTCAGATCAGATCCGGTTGACAGTAGATTAATTGATGCTCTTGTTTCACGAAGGAAGCAATTATAGAAGTGACAATCACGACCAAGCGAGATTATGACTCTTCTCGAGATTAAAACCAAGTTTAATATCGAGGAAAGAGGGGGAAAGAATCTCAAATCTTTCGAAGGTTTTTTCTTTATGAAAAAGTTCTCCAAGATCTGCCAATTCTCCTCTCAAATCCATGGTCTACTGTTCAAATTGACAGCACCTCACCCTCTGATTTCAGATCCCTACAAATGAAGGCCCTAGGTTTGTATTTATAGGCTTCGGTTGTAGCGTTTTAGGATAGAAATTGATGATTTGACCTCATCCGCAGTTAATAACCGCTTAACCATGTTTAGAGATGGTTTCAAAATAGTTGGGAGGCTTTGGAACAGAAGAATCCTGTGAAAACCGTCAAAAACCATCAAAAAACGCGTTTTTGGTGTTTCTGGGCGTGAGCCATCATCTGGTGGCTTGGAACTGTGCGAGCCACCAAATGTTGGCTCGGCCCTGGGCGAGCCAGTTTGTACTATCTCGAATATTTTAGCTCTAACTCTCTCGTCCGATCTCAAAATAAGATGATTCAAGATGCGTTGGAAAGCTAACAAAAATACCTACAACTTTTTTTTTTGATCTTCTCCAGAATCAAATCTCATCATGGATGAAATCTCAGTTCTTTGTGTGAGCCACCAAATGGTGGCTCGGCCCTGGGCGAGCCAGTTTGTACCGCATCAGGTATTTTACCTCTAACGCCCTCGTTCGGTCTCAAAATAAGGTGATTCAAGATACGTTGGAAAGATGATGAAAAGACCTACAACTTTTGCCTTTAGCATCTCCAGAATCAAATTGTATCATGGCTGAAACCTCAGTTCTTTTTACGAGCCACCAAATGGTAGCTCGACACTATGCGAGCCAGTTTGTACTTCCTCGGGTATTTTGGCTATAACTCTCTCGTACGATCTCGGAATTAGGTGATTCAAGATGTGTTTGAAAGCTGGAAAATAGACCTACAACTTCCAATGGGCGAGCCACACATGGGATGGGCGAGACACACATGGTGTCTCCCCCCTTTTTGGGAAAAACACAACTCTTGGCTGCGTTGTTTTGCCGCTTCACGTGTCACGTTAACTCGTAGGGTTCACTGATTCACTTCATGCATTTCGTTAACTTAGAGGTGGCCGGTGAGTATATTGGCCACTTGAAGGTGGACGGTGAGCACGGGGGCCACTCGGAGCTGGCTGATAAGCGCGCGGGCCACTTGGAGGTGGCCGATGAGCATGCAAGCCACTTAGAGGTGCCTGATGAGCGCGCGGGCCACTTGGAGGTGGCCGGTGAGCGTGTGGGCCACTTGGAGTTGGCTGATGAGCATGTGGACCACTCGGAGCTGGCTGATGAGCACACGGGCCACTTGGAGGTGGCTGATGAGCGTACGGGCTCATTGCAATGTCATTAGCGATTTGCCGCTTTATTGTTTCGACGGTTCATCGTCTCGAGCTATGATCGGGACCTATCGATAATTTTTGATGCCAACAGATACCCCCTCCAAAGTGTTTTAGTCTCATTCCTTTATAGAGGAGGTTGGAATACTTTGGATATGATACGCTTGATCTTCAGTCTTTTAACTTCTTCAGCTTTCAGTCTATTCAGTATTTTGTCGAATAGCTGAAAGTCTTCCGGTGCTATGTTTATCGCCTAACCGTCGTTAAAATCTCGAACTTAGATTGGCATGTTGATATCTGAATTAGCTCATGTCATTGAGTTGACGTTGAACTAACCGTCTTCGTCTGGAATTCATATCTTAATCGCAATTGAACTCCTTGGAATCATCCTTTAACCTGGAATTTTTTCCTTAGCCTTATTTTGGCAAAATTGTTGATGCATTGACCGGCATCGCCCTTTACTGTAACATGTTGTCCGGCGTTGACCTTCGCTGTAATGCGTCGAACGGCGCTAACACAGTTTATACTCGTACGTTTGCTGGAGTCTACACAATTTAAGCTCTTAAGGTATTGGAACGTGGCGGTCCCAAATGTTGGGGCTGCATGACCAACTGTTAAAGCTGCTTCATCTGTGTGTATGGATTTTATCCTGAAGTTGTTGGATCCTCAAGTCACGAGACCAACTAATGGAGCTGGTACATCAATGACTCTCATACTTATAGAATTTTTGGTAAACCCTCAGCCATCAACGGGTTTGATGAGCCTTTACCAACTATCGTTTGAGTCGGGCTAGCATGAAGATTGTTTAAGTCCGTTCTGCATGTAACATCGTGCTAAAAGAGTTAATTCTTTTAGTGCTATGATATTAATTACGTAGATTTCGTCTTTCTTACGAGAATAGACTATCCGACAATGCGTGTTAGGCGCTGACTTATCCCTTCTTAGTATTCGAGATAAAAGTCTCCAGACTTAGATTCTGGTATCCTTTTCACTCGATAAAAGACTAAACCGGCAACGCGTGTTAGGCGTTGACTTATCTCTACTTAGGATTCAGGATAAATTTCCTCACGCATGTGAAGCACGAATTTTGGCATTATGAATAATAACCTGCCATAATATCGAATATGTGGGCTTTTGTCTTTTTTACGATCAAAGACTAACCAGCAAAGCGTGTTAGACGCTGACTTATCCCTACTTAGGCTTCAAGATAAAATTCCTCAGACTTAGATTCTGGTGTCTTTTTCATTCGGCGAAAGACTAAACCGATAATGTGTGTTAGGCGCTGACTTATCCCTACTTAGGCTTCGGGATAAAAGTCCCCGCGCATGTGAAGCATGTATTTTGGTGTTATGAATAAGAACCCGCCACAATGTTAAATATGTGAGTTTTTATCCTTTTTATGGTCAAAGACTAACCGACAACACGTGTTAGGCGCTGACTTATCCCTACTTAGGTTTCAGGATAAAATTCCCCAGACTTGGATTCTGGTATCTTTTTCACTCGACGAAAGACTAAACCGATAACGCGTGTTAGGCGCTGACTTATCCCTACTTAGGCTTAGGGATAAAAGTCCCCGCGTGTGTGAAGCACGGATTTTGGGAGTTATAAAAAAATGGTATCTTCTCTTGGGGCAAAGACGAACCCAATGCTGAAGATGAAGAATTTTATATTCTTTCTCCATTGTGAAGGAAACTTAAAGTAGGATCTCGACTTCAAGAATCCACGAAGGTGAAACTAAGAGTGAGATCTCCACTCCGAGAATTGAAGAGATTCGTATAATCCTAGCTGTCGAAAGGTTTGATTATCGAACTAAATGGCGGGTTTCTCATTTATCGAGAGTGAATTGCGATTTTGGCCCTAACTGTAGGAAGGTTTGACCAAGTGGAAGGTTTGAGATGACCCTAACTGTAGGAATGTTTGATTGCTTGATTTGAATGTAGACCTCTCGTTCTTGAAAGGAATCAAGAGGGGATTTTGGTTGTAGCCCTAACTGTAGAAAGGTTTGACCGAGTGAGAGGTTTGAGTCAACCCTAACTGTAGGAAGGTTTGATCGCTCGATTTGAAAGTAGACCTCTCGTTCATGAAAGGAATCGAGAGGGGATTTTGGTTATGACCCTAACTGTAGAAAGGTTTGATCGAGTGGGAGGTTTGAGTCGACCCTAATTGTAGGAATGTTTGATCGTTCGATTTGAAAGTAGACCTCTCATTCATGGAAGGAATCAAGAGAGGATTTTGGTTGTGGCCCTAACTGTAGGAAGGTTTGACCGAGTAGGAGTTTCTCATTTATCCCCATTTATAGTGACCGGGTTATCCTTAAGAATACCATGCATGACACTCTCCAGGAACTTCCCATTACATGGGTTATCCACCCCAGCTTTCCTTATGAAACTGGATCTAATGAGGAATACTTTGTATTCAGCTGAATAGTCAGGTTATCCTTAAGAATATCACATAAGATATTCTTCCAGGAACTTCCTGTTAAAATTAGGAAATAGTTTAAACTCGTATACCTGTTGGAGTATACAGTGAGCAGTTTATCCTCATGAACCTGTTGGAAGATTGAGAAGCATTTTATACTCGTATACTCTTCAGAGTCTTGAGAAGTAGTTTATAGTCGTATACTCTTCGGAGTGAAGCGTTCTCATTTGGTTTATTCCAGTGTTATAACGCCGACTTCAACCAAGACTTGGATTCTATTTTTGAGAGCGAAACAAGTCTTGGTGGGATGAAGGATACTCCTGTGATACGCGCAGTACTTTGGATTCGAAGTATTATTAACTTCCTCCTGATTTGTGATAGGTGGCAGCTTGATCTTGTTGTTTTTAAGAAGGGACTCAAAAATGGCCGGAGCGTCTTCATCCTTGAAGGAGTACTCTTTTTGGAGTCTCGGATCCGAAGTTTTTTGCTTTCTTTGGGGTTGCTGGTGTGATGTCTTATTAATATTAACAGCTGTTGCATGTGTCTTCCCCTTACCACGGGAGGCGAAACTTGAATTCGGAGGGTTAGCCATTGGTTGGCTTCTCTCGACTTTCTTCCTTCTAAGGAAGCGTTCGGCCTGCTCTCCGCGTACCTTCAACTCTCTCCAAGTCTTGGATGGTGCTACTCTTATAATTTCCAAGATATCAATAGACAGGTTGTTATGACAGGTTTGGAGGATGAAGTCCTCTGTAACCGGATCTCGGTAATTCATCACCTTATTCCGGAAGTACTTGACAAAGTCGTCGACTGTCTCTTCGTCTTCTTGTTTCTCCTCAAAGAGTATCCTGATTGATACCTCGGTATCATCATCAAAGAAATTGATGAGAAATAAGTTTTCCATGTCATCCTAGCTATTGACGCTTCTAGGCTTGAGATGACGATGCCAATCGAAGGCAGCCTCGCGAAGGGTGCCCACGAATGACCAAACCATTAAGGCTCCATTGCTAGAAATCATGCCTAAGTGGGACTTGAAGTAGATCAGATGTTAAGTGGACGAGCCCTTCCCATCGAACAACATAAAGTTGATTAGGTTAAATTTCGCCGGGTATAGGATCAACTCCCACTCTCTCGGGTAAGGACACAGAATACCGGTCTTCTTCACCTCTCGAGCAGACATCAGAGCGTTGATTTTGCTCTCGAGGTCTTTCATCTTTTCACCCTCGTCTGTATCATGCTTTGGATGATTTCTAAGAGGAACAACGCAGCCACCCCCGGCATTGTCATCTTCGGTGGGACTACCCCCAGCGTTGTTGTCTTCAGTGGGGCCACCCCAAGCGTTTTGGTCATTAGGAGGGTTATCGGCATTGAGGTGTTCGTCCATATCTGAATCGCCACCTGCCCGGTAAGCATTGTTATGATGACTAGATTCGTTAATCTGATTAGACAAAGCTCGAATCTGTTGGTCATACGTTTTCCTTATCTGCTGCATAGCCATTTCCATTTCAAATTTAAAATTCTCTTTCATCTTGGCCAGAGTGTCTTTAAGGATTTTGGCCATTTGCTCAGTGTTGATCATAAATGCCTCGCGGAATTGTCCTAGGCTAGATACCATATTGTCAGAAGCGACTGCAGAGTTGGCATCTGATGCTTCACCCTCCGAGGATCGTCCTCTATTCATCCTCTGATAGTCCCTTTGTCTAATGGTTTCCGATCACAACTGGGTTAGACGATGCGATATGAGGGGGTCAGAACTAGAAGGTCCAGTCGACTTTCCCTTATCAGCCATATTAATTATGACTTTTGGAAGTTCGTCACCTTGAACGACCGATCGTTTCTTGTGTAAACGCTTTGGCTTGGACTTTGACGCTTCAGAGGAAAGCCTTTGGAATACTGAGACCCTCTGTGGAGCGGTCTTGGGGTAGCTACACGCTGATAATACTGCCCTGATTAGTTTGGCCCATGGATAGTGAAAGTCTGTCTCCCGAGTATCTCTCTCTCGAGATCTGTTCGTACCCCCAGCCTGATAGTACAACTCATCGGCATTATGACCGAAACAATCTATCGTGTGTTAGCACGACTTATTAGGTATAACATCGTTGTATGACAAACACGTTTCCTTCTGAGGCTTTGCTGCCTTGTTGGCGTTCTCAAGAGTCACTCGTTTGGAACCATGCCTTCGTGAGCGTGGGGTCTTAACAGGCTCTTGGATTTCGACATGTAGTCTGAGGCAGTCTGTTATAAGACTTTTCTCTTTATAAGAAGGCTTCGAATTGTTACGAGAGCATGTGTGACCCCAAACTCGATGAGTTGCTCGGGGTTCATTCACTAGGCCCAAGCATTCTTTGATCGGAACTTTTCCTCGATCCTCGTACAAAGAACCCAGGTGATCCGTCACCCTCATCTTGAATCGAGACAAGTCCATGCTGCAGCGGGGCTCCACCGGAGATGCAGGATTTATCAGGATAGGAACATGGGCCATTAAAGACTCAAAAATGGTTGCGGGAGGCGAAATTCCTACAAACAGGGGCTGGTTGGCTCGGGGCTGATGCGAGCCAGCATTTGGTGGCTCGGCCTTGGCCGAGCCAGCATTTGGTTGCTCGGTCTTGGTCGAGCCACTATTTGGTGACTCTGGTCCGGCCGAGCCAGTCTTTGGTGGTTCAGGTCTGGCCGACTCAGAACCTATCTTTGTAAGACCATTAACCAGGTACCTGAGCCCACAATGATTACCGACGACCATCACCGAGAGTAGAGAGAGATCCTTCCCATGTGCAAGCTGAACAACAGGGAATAGAACCTCAATCGGCAAAGCTTCAGAAAATTGGTATGGAATGACGTATTCTTCAACCAAATGGCAAGATACTCACGCTAGAAGAGTCATAGGTTGAATATGCTTCTGTGCATGCCCCAAAAAGGTCTAAAATTTGGTCTTCATCGGAAAGGGACCCTCAACGGCTGAAGTAATAAATGATCGAGCGTGTGTCCTCTCAATCAGGTCATTAATAACTAAAGGAGTCAAAGGGGCTAACTCACAAATAGCTTCACCAGAGCTACTCTTCAAGTGCTGAAACAAGTAATCAGCAAACTGCTTCAAGCTTATCTGAGCCTTCTTCTTCACCATGGAGCCCATACTAGCTAGAGCAGTCTGATAGTGACACGTAAGATCCCAGAACGTGTCATGCATGTTCGAAGAAGCTCTCTTCAACTGTTTCAACTGCTGGTTCGAAAGAAAATACTCCTGATACGGGTAATCTCCCATCGGAAGGTCAGAAACCTTTTGCTTCTCATGAAGTGCTAACCCATGCTCTCCATTGCGAGTCAAGAAAGTGTTGGTGTCAGGGTTGTAATGCTCTAACAACGCTTAGAAATGGTGTTTACTGATCGATAATCCATACATGGTGGCGCGTACCGATACATACAATCCGCTACGCTTCAATTCATTCTCCCAGCATTTGAGGACATAACTCATCATGCGAGTCCACCAGCTTTTGGGCGGTGAGTGAACCCAACCATAATACCTGCACTCTCTCATAGGGAGTTTCCTCCCAAGTCTGGCGAGGCGGTTCCTCACTGTGTTTGTAGCTATCAACACTTCATCTGGCAGTACTGTATCAAGTCCCCAAATCCTTAGTTGAAGGCCACAAATAGAGGAAAACCCATCTGAACCCGGGGTCTTATGTTGAGTAATAAATCCACAGTGGACACGATCGTGATCATCTGTAAGATGCCAAGACATCTCTCGCCTCACAGCTTGCACCTTTAAATGTGCAAATGAATACTGGCGAGAAATAGAAGAATGTATAGAGGACTTCTGCTATCATCGTTTAGCCAACGCTCATCATTAACAATCAACACATCTTGATCCTCAGCATGATCCCCGAACAAGTAATCCGGCTTCTTCAAAGTCTGAGTAGAGCTGGAGTCTTCAGTAAGGAGAGCATCTGTGATCAACTGTCATAAAGTGCGATGACCCCCATCTCGTACTAGCTGAGAAACCTCCTTAAGCCTAGCTAGATCAAACTGAGGAGTTGAACCAATAAGCAGTTTATCAGCACTAGTAGGGAAAGTTTTCCTACTACAACTGCTCGTGGCATGAGGTGGGAACCCATCCGTAGGAAATTCAACTTAAACAAATAATGCACAATTAGAAAATTGTTGCTAAAAACTAGATAATGAGTTGAACTCATCTCATGAATCAGCGAGATAGAGTCACTGCTTAGTCGACTGGCGAGACGATTTCAACAGTTTTACATGGGAGGGACAACGTACATTATCACGCAAATAACGTGATAATATACCCCACCCCACGGAGTGTAATACATCATGAAATCACCCTATATGCCTGAAGACGTGTATTGGCCAAGAAAAACACGTCCTTTTAAAGCTTTAATCCCAGCGAAGGAGAACATCGGCTCTTCCCGAATGACTCGCCAAGGAGACAAACGAGGGTGCAAAGTACAAAATATAAAATTCGCAAGAGTTATAAAAGCTCACCCCCTATGAAAAAGCTACATGAGCCTCCCTCTCGCTATACTGAGAAGTCAAGCGACTCTTGTGAAAACACGACCGTCGTGGAGACATGACTAACCTGCAATGAAAATTAGCGGATCAGGTACAATCGCAAATTCAAGGACACAAAATTAAAAAGAGAAATTATGAAATTTAACCAAAAAATCCTACAAATAAAATAGAATTTTACAGTTGAAGTCTAATTAAACCTATGGGGTCCATAAATGCAAACAAGGGGTTCATTTTGCATCCAAGACCCTCGTAATCAAATTTGGGCGAAATACCCAAAATATCCCTCATGCTCAAGGCTCAATATTAGCCATGAGCACATTCAAAATTTGGCCATGATTGAAGCGGGAAAACCCATCACCCTCAACATCAAATTTCGGCTAGTTTTGCACATAACTCCCTCAAGAAAGTTGGACCAATTTTGCAATATGGCCCCTTACAAAGTTTCGGCCAAGAGCTCACATTTAACACCTCCTAAATTTCAGCCATGGATATGTAATCCAAGCCCCCAAAATTTTGGCTTCTTTTACATTTAACACCCCCAAATTTTGACCTCATTTTGCAACAAAGCCCCTCAAAATTTCGGCCACATTCTCAAGCTCCTCAAACACAATCTTCAAACTTCATATTCATGTCAAAAAGACCCCCCAAAATTTCGGCCATATTCATGAACCCACTTTCAAGTTTCATTTTTTTTTCCAATTCACGAAATCAAAAAGCCCTAATCTTGGCCTACAAATTCATGAATAAAAACTAAACAAATGCACAAGAGGCTAGGGAGAGGAGCTTACCCAAATCAAGAGCTTGAATCCAATGCTAAAAGCCCAAGTTTTAAACTTGAAATCCATTAAGCTTGAGGGTGATTTTCGGTCAAGAACAATAGGAGGGGAAGATGAGGCTTCAAATCTTTTTTTAAGAAGAGTTTTGTTCGCGGGAAAAATCGTGTCTTTCTTCATTGACATCATTGCTATCTTAGTTAACTTTTTGAGTTACAAAGATCCGGTCTTTTTATAAGATCCGCTTACAATGAAAATCAAAGAAAAATGAAAAAAGATTACAACTTTATTTCCTTGTTTGCCGAACAAATCACGAGCTCCTGTTATCCGGTCGCTCGCTTGCGTGGGTTGTTTGCCTGCGCCGGGGATTGATCCGTTGACCACCGCACGATCTCAATCCGATCGGATCTACACAGTATGATAGGTATTATTTTGCCAAGGAAATAATAGCCGGGGGGATTAGTTCACCAAGGAACAAATCGCCCTAATCTCGGGATCAAAGACCAAGCTTTGATCCGGAGTGTAACTACGTAGATCTGAGATCCGGTCCTCTCGAACTCCTGCTTTATTTGGCGTTGATGATCGTCGAGCACCAGATCTGGATGAGCAAGTCCTTGAAGTCCCAAAGTTTGGATCTTTTTAAGTTCTGAGCTTCGAATCCTGCAGGGCTTCGCCTCTCTCTAAATTTTCCAACCCTTCAAAATGAAACACCCTTGGCCTTTTATAGGCACCCAGATCTGTGCCTAGGCACAGATCTGGGCTGAGGTGGCTCGGCCACAAGTGGCCGGCCACCCTTGGGTGGCTTGGCCACCGAGCCACCTCCGGGTGACTCGTTTTTGGCCGGGTCTCTTTTGTTGTTGGTTTCTTCCATCGTTTTGTCCGTGATCCGGTTCTGTGGTTAACTTGTTCTTCAATGTGGTGGCCGTTGAGCGTGCGGGCCACTTGGAGGTGGCCGTTGAGCGTGCGGGCCACTTGGAGGTGGCCGTTGAGCATACTGGCCACTTGGTTCGCCGATTTGGTGGCTGGTGTTGTGGACTAGCGATTGTGTCTGCATACGTCGCCCGATGGTCGGTTTGCCGAATCGGCGTCGTCGAGCTGTGTTAAGGGACCTATAGGTAGTTTTATACGCCTACAGATACTCCCTCCAAAGTATTTCAGCCTCGTTCTTTTATAGAAGAGTCTGAAATACTTTGGATATGATTGTCCCATCCTTTGATTGGTTACGACAGGATATTTGGAGTGGCTTCCATTCTTGATTCCTTCAGTCCTCCAGGCTGTTCGGTGCTTTGTCGAATGTCTGTGAGGGTTCCGGTGCTGCATTTATTGTCTGACCGTCTATTGAAATTTTGAATTTGAAGTCGATTCTCGCTTTTCTAACTTTTTAGCTCGAGTTGGTTATTTCAACATAGAACTGACCATCGGTCATCGAGGTTGAATCTTCATTTACAACGCGTTGTCCGACGTTTGAGCTTCCTTGCGACGCGTTGTCCGGCGTCCAAGCTTCATTGCGACGCGTTGTCCGACGTTTGAGCTTCCTTACGACGCGTTGTCCGGCGTCCAAGCTTCATTACGACGCATTGTCCGGCGTCCAGGCTTCATTATAACGCGTTGTCCGACGTTTGACACAGTTTATACTCGTACGTCTGCTGGAGTACACGCAGTTTAAGCTCTTAAGGAATTAGAGCGTGGCAGATACTCGAGTCACGAGACCAATCTATAGAATTGATGCGTCAATGACTCGTATTTATAGAATTTTTGGCAAATTCTCAGCCATCAACGGGTTTGATGAGCCTTTACCGACTACCGTTTGAGTCGGGCTAGCATGCGGATTGTTTAAGTCCGTTCCGCACGTGACGTTAGGCTAAAAGAGTTAACCCTTTTAGTGCTACGATATTGAATACGTAGACTTCGTCTTTCTCCTGTGAAAAGACTAAACAGCAATGTGTATGAGACGTTGACTTAGAATTTTTGGCAAATCCTCAGCCTTCAACGGATTTGACGTGCTCTTACCGATTACCGTTTGAATCGGGCTTACATGCGGATTGTTTAAATCCGTTCCGCATGTGACGTTGTGCTAAAGGAATGAACTCCTTTAGACTTTGTACTATGATGTTGAATACATAGGCTTCACCATTTCTTATAGGGAAAAGGTACCCCGCACCGCGTATTAGGCAATGACTTATCCCTTCTTAGGCTTCGGGATAAAATTCCCCAGGTTTAGATCCCGGTGTCTTTTTCAATCGGCGAAAGACTAAACTGGCAATGCGTGTTAGACATTGACTTTAGGATTTTTGACTAACCCCCAGCCCTCAACGGATTTGATTAGCCTTTACCGACTACCGTTTGAGTCGGGCTAGCATGCAGATTGTCTAAATCCGTTCCGCATGTAACGTTGCGCTAAAGGAATGAACTCCCTTAGACTTTGTGCTACGACTTCGAATACGTAGACTTCGCCATTGTTATGGGAATAGGCTACCCAGCAACGTGTATTAGACGTTGACTTATCCCTACTTAGGCTTCGGGATGAGATACCCTAGAATCGAATTCTGGTGTCTTTTTCTGCGTAAAAAGACTAAACCGGCGGCGCGTGTTAGGCACCGACATATCCTTTCTTAGGATTCAGGATGAAATTCCCCATGCGTGTAAGGCATGGATTTTGGTGTTATTAATAACAACCTGCCACAATGTTGAATATACGGACGGGTGTTCTTTTTAACGGTTAAGAACTAACCGGCGGCGCGTGTTAGGCGCCGACTTATCCCTACTTAGGTTTCAGGGTAAAATACCCCAGAATCGAACTCTGATGTCTTTTTCAATCGGAAAAAGACTAAACCGGCGGCGCGTGTTAGGCGTCGACTTATCCTTACTTAGGTTTCAGGATAAAAGACCCCAGAATCAAACTCTGGTGTCTTTTTCAATCGGAAAAAGACTAAACCGGCGACGCGTGTTAGGCGTCGGCTTATCCTTGCTTAGGATCCGGGATAAATTTCCTAGGATGAATCCTAAATTCTTGGAAAAGGATTAGTGTGGGAAAGGAAGAATTTTATATTCTATTCCCCGAGCAAGGAAGGAAGAATTTTATATTCTGTTCCTTGATTCTGGAAAGGAAGAATTTTATATTCTATTTCCAGTGCAAGAAAGAAACTAGAAGTGGGATCTCCACTCCGAGAATCCGGAAGATCTAAATAAGCTTACCTTTTATAGGCTTGGTTATCTAGATGGGTTTTTCGTTTATCGAAATGAGGTTTCAACTCTGGTTATAACCATGAAGAGGTTTAACCAAAGAGAAAAGAAGGGAGTTCTTTCGTTCATCGAAAGGAGACTCTGAATTGCAAGTGGACCTCTTGTTCGTGGAAATAATCAAGAGGGGGAATTTTTGATGGTTTGAAAGATAATTTTGGTGAACCCACTGTCAATTGAAATTGATCAGTGAGGGAATAGGTGGTAGGAAAACAATTTTTGGGTTATCCTCTAGAATACTAAGTGGAATATTCTTCGAGAAACTTCCCGATAAATGGGTTATCCTGAATGTACTAGGGATAGTACTTTTTCAGGAACTTCCCATTTATTGGCATTAATTGCCTGACGCCTTCTAGAGAGATGAGGCGGTATGCGCCATTTGAGTAGCTAGACTGTGTCTATCACAAATGGTCCTTCCCATTTGGGTTCGAATTTACCTTTCTTCTTGGAGTTGAGGATTATCGGTCGGCGAGCAGCGAGGACCAGATCTCCTTCCTTGAAGCTTCTTTGTCGGACTCTTTTGTTAAAAGCCCTAGATATCCTGGCTTGGTAAAACTCGATGTGTTGTTGAGCTTCCAAGCGCCTTTCATCCAATCTCTCGAGTTCTTCAAGACGTTTCTGATGTTGCTCTTCGGTCGTCATCTCCGTTGCGAGAGCAATCCGAAGGGAGGGGATTTGAATCTCTAACGGTAGCACAGCTTCACATCCGTACACCAACGAATATGGGGTAGCTCCCGTAGGTGTGCTTATGGTGGTACGATAATCCCAGAGTGCTTCGCCAAGTTTATCGTCCCAGTCTCGTTTATTGGTCTTTACGAGCTTTGACAGGATCTTGATGATCGTCTTGTTAAAAGCCTCAGCTAATCCGTTCGCAGCGGGATAATAAGCTGTTGACGAAACATCTTGGATCTTGAACTTGTCACAGAACCTGATGAAAGCGTTGCTTATGAATTACGGACCGTTGTCGTGAATGATCCGTCTCGGCACTCTGTGTCGGTATATGACATGATGCTTGATGAAGTTGATGATGTTGTTCGTCTTCACTTCTTTAAGCGGAATTGCTTCAGCCCACTTTGAAAAGTAGTCCGTGATGGCGAGAATAAACCGATCGCCTTTGACTGAAGGGGGGAAAATAGGACCGATAATGTCCATACCCCATGTCTCGAATGGCCAAGACGTGGTTGACGTATGTAAATGCTCCGGTGGTTGGTGCATATAGTTTGCATGCACTTGACAGGCGTGACATTCTCGTGCGTATTCGATCGCGTCACGGACCATCGTTGGCCAAAAGTATCCCATCCTCCTGATGCGATCATACAGTTTGGGACCAGGCTGATGCGCACCGCATTCTCCTTTGTGTGCTTCCTTAAGAACTTCTTCTGCTTCTTCATTCGAAAGGCATCGGAGGAGCAAATCATCATACCCTTGACGGTATAATGTACGGGTCTCAGCATTATAGAAGAACCTTGGTGCTCTTCGGCGGATGGATTCCCTTTCTTTTATATCCTCTGGCAAAATACCATATTGGACGTAGTCAATGATGGAAAAACGCCAATCTCGGGACTCAGACCCAATCTGAGTTGAGTTCACCTCTTTGGCGTTTACATTTCTGTCATCTTCCTCTTTGATATCCATGTTGTATATGGGTATGCAGAGTTGATGTGATCTCACTGTGACTAGTAGTTCAGTTTCGGGCGGCTGCGCGAGTGATACTGCTAGTGCTGCCAGTGCATCCGCATAGGCATTCTGGAGACGAGGGATGTATTCGATAAAGAATTCCTCGAAAGAATCTGCCATTTTGATGGCCTCCTGGTGGTACGGGATCAGGTCTTGGTTCCTAACTTCATACTCTCCACGAACTTGGTTGACGATCAGTTGAGAATCCCCAAAAGCTTCGAGATATTCGACCCCCAGCTCCTTGGCGAAACTGAGTCTAATGAGAAGCGCGTTGTACTCGGCTACATTATTGGAACATGGATCTGTCAGTGAGTAAGCTCGAGGGATTACATGCCTCGCCGGGGAAACTAAGACAACTCCAACTCCGGAGGTGACTTTAGGACATCCGGGGGTTACTGCCTTATTAACTGCTCTCGAAGCACTATCAAAGTATAATTGCCATACTTATTGATGTGACGTGGTATTAACCTCGTGGGTCTCATCCGGCAAGTCATCATAAACTTCTGCCGTATCTGTTGTCGGACTTGCCGCCAAAAGGTCACAAATCGCTTATCCTTTGACCGACTTCTGTTGTTTGAAGTGCAGATCATACTGGGACAAGAGAAGAGCCCACTTCGCTAACCGCCAATTCATCGAACCCGGCTGCGTCATGAAAACCCGTACGGGATTTACATTAGAGATAACGTAAATCGTTTGCCCAACTAAATAATGCCGTATCTTTTGCACTGCGAATACCAATGCGAGGCATTCTTTCTCAATCATCGGATATCGGGACTCAGCGCCTACTAAGGTCCGACTTAGATAATAAACTGCCTGTTCGTGACCATTATCATCGTCTTGTGCCAATAAAGCACTTATCGAATGGTTCATCGCCTTGATGTAAATCAAGAACGGTTTACCTGATTTTAGTGCGATAAGAACAGGAGGGTTTGTCAGATATGTCTTGATATCTTCGAGCGCTTTTTGGCAGGCGTCGTCCCAAATAAACGACACACCTTTCTTGTTTAGCTTTGAGAACGGTTGGCACTTCCCAGAGAGATTTGAGATGAACCGCCGGATATAAGCTAAACGCCCTTGCAATCCTCTGAGTTCTCTTAGATTTCTCGGGGGTTGAAATTCATGTATCGCCTTCACCTTGTCAGGATCGATATGTATGCCTTTAGTGGTGACGACGAATCCCAGGAATTTTTCGCTGGACATTCCAAGGAAGGATTTGGTAGGGTTCATCTTCAATTGATGACTCCGCATGAGATCGAACATCGTCTTCAAGTCCTTGATGTGATCTTCTTTGTTGCGGCTTTTTACCACCAAATCATCAACATAGCATTCAACCGTTTTCCTGAGGTGCTTTCGGAAAATCTTAGTCATCGCTCGTTGGTATGTGGTGCCTGTGTTCTTCAGACCGAAAGGCATCACCGTGTAGTAGAAGACACCGAGGGGCGTTCTGAACGCTGTATGCTTCTCATCATCGGGGTGCATCTTGATTTGGTTATATCCTGAAAAGCCGTCCATAAAGGACATTCTCTCGAATCTGCACGTATTGTCGATGATGACGTCCGTGATGGGGAGAGGAAAATCGTCTTTTGGACATGCCGCATTCAAGTCTCTGAAGTCGATGCATATCCTTATTTTACCATTTTTCTTCATGACTAGGACGATATTGGCTAGCCAGTCTGGATGCTGCTTCTCTCGGATAAATCCTGAGTCGATCAACTTCTTGACCTCCGCCTCAATGGCTTCCATAATCTACGGACAAAACCGTCTCTGCTATTGTTTGACAGGTTTGGCATCCGACTTGATATCGAGGCGGTGCACCGCCACATTGGGGTCGAGCCCTGGCATGTCTTCGTAATTCCAAGCGAAGACGTCGATGTATTCCCTGATAAGAGCAATTAATTCCTCTTTCTCATTTGGGGGAAGATTATCACTGATGAATATGGGCTTTGGGTTGGTTTCATCGCCCATATTAATTTGGACTATTTTATCCTCGGTGGGGGGTTCCCTCTGTTCAAACCTATCGCCGCACTGCATGTTTAGGTGATGAACCCATGGGTCTTCCCACGTTGGCATTTGATCGTCGTCCTCCATCGTAGATAGATCAGCTGTAGTCATGTTCGACATTAGGGTTTTGAATACTTCCCCCAAACTTGCATCGGAGTCCCATTCTGAGGAATCTGCTGAGTACCCATCTTTAGTCTTGTTAGCAATTTGATCGATAATTTGCCAACCACATTCATCATCAGACGAGGAAACGTAGCCTAAGCCTCTTTTGTGATGATAATAATCATCCGGTTTCCCTTTTGGTACATATGCCGCTTTGACTGGGATACGGGAACCTCGATCGAAGTACAAACCTTCTCTGAGTGTGAAATCATATCCCTGTTTTTCCATGAGTTTGCGCGCTTCCGGACTATACTTAGATAAATGCAGACCAGATTTGTCATCATTTTCATCTTCCCTTAAGAAATGATCTGGTATTGAAACATTCCATCCTTTACCGTAAATCACTTCTTTTTCCCCTCCTGTTTTGGCCGGGATAACCAGGGTCGTCCCGAAAGAATGCTGGAGGCGTTCCTTTGTTATGTAGGACGATCGAAGCGGCATATATAAATCGGGATTATCATATAATCCTTTCATCACATCATCAAGAGACAAGGAGTACTCTAAATCATGATTTATTTTAATATCGGCAAGTTGCCAATTACAACTGCCATCTGACGATTGTTCATCGTCAAGATTGATTACAAAGGGTACAATGTCATTTAAAACAAAACCACCATTGTAATCGAATCCGGCTTCGGAATCAGCTTCTTCTCCGCTGTCCGTGCCTTGGACCGATGGTTCAGTATCGGATTCGTTACCATAAAGGAGAGAATCAGTAAAATAATTCTCAAACCCTTTTAAATGGTTGCTTATCCGCAATCACCGTCCTGACCTTTCCATCAGTGTCGACATATTTCAGACATTGATGTAGGGTGGAGGGAACTATAACGTTACTATGGATCCAAGGCCGACCCAATAGTAAGTTATATGATGTCTCAGCATCAATCACGTAACACGTGACCTCCATCTTCAGATCGCCCATTTGGCACTTTATCCGGATCTTTCCCAAAGGCCTCGACCCGCTGGTGTTGAGTCCGTAAATGACCGTGCCTGTAGACGCCAATTTGCTGACTAGAATGCCAAGGCTATGCATTAGGCGAAGTGGCATAATGCTCACAGTGGAACCCGGATCCACTTGGATTCGGTTGACTTCGCTGGACCCAATGTACCCGACGAAGTATAGGGGCCGATCATGGTACGAATTCTTCATCTGCATATCTTCTTTGGTGAAGGTGATGCAGGGAAGGTTCTTAGCCGCTACATTGCACTGTTGAGCTAACAGTTCTGACTCTTCAGGTGCCGACTTGATCCGAGTGAGGAACGCTTCTGAATCGGCCAATGCCTCTTGTAAGGCTTCCCTAGTTTCCTTAGATAAACGCAGCAATTCATACAACATTATCCGCGCTGGGATATTGGCTAGTTGAGCCATGATGTCGAAGACGCGCGGAGTTTTTGAACTCTCCGGTTTATCCCTTCCAATCGGACGACTGAAACGAGGCTGCTTCGGGTTTTGAACCTCCTCGGGCCTTTTTTCTTTCTGCTTATCTACCGGCTGCCGTCGAGCCTCCTCAACTGGTTTAGGAACTGCAATCACCCCCAGCTCTGTGAGAGTTTTGGCTGGTCCCCGTTTGGTCACCCCTTGCTCAGCTAACTGATCACTAGGTGACGGATAGTTGAAGTGGTATTCGTTTCCGCTTCTAGTGGCAAAGACTTCTTGTTCTTCTTCGGAAAGCGGGAAGGTTGGAGCTTCAACGCCGCCTTCTTCGAAGATCGCGGAAGTTGCATGGCATGCCTTGCCTTTGCCCTTTCTCTTCGAGGAGGTCGCCCATTGCTCATCTTCAATGAGATCCGGATGAACCCAGAGGATTTTGCCGTTCGGGGCTGTGTGCGACACAAGTCCCTTTTGGCGCTGTCCGTGTGGGTCATCATTCACCGTCTTCATCCCGACTTTGGTGATGCGTTTTGGATCGAACCAAGTTGTGGGCACCGATCCAAAGCTGATTGACACTGCATTTGCTCCAACATTTTTGGCAGGCTTCGGGGTTATGACGCCCACATCGATTAACGCCTGGATCTTGTCCTTGAGGTGGAAGCATGACCTCGTTGGGTGGTGGACCGCTCTATGGTACACGCAGTACTTCGGATCCGTCACCTTGGTAGCTCCTTCTTGATCTGCGATCGCCGGCAGCTGGATTTTGTTATTCTCTAACAGGTACTTGAAGATGCCGGGGACTTCATCATCTTTGAAGGAGTACACTTTAGAAAACCTCGGCTCCGAAGACTTCTGCTTCTGAGGCCATTGTTGCCATTGCGACTGCGACTGTTGTGGCGCTCGTTGCTGCTGCTGTTGCTGAGGTTGCAATTGAAAGGTTTGATTAGCATCAACTGCATTAGTATGTGCCTTACCTTTCCCCCTTTGGTTGAAGTTCTGCGTTGGAACATTCGCCGCTTGCTGGCCTCTCTCCGCTTTCTTCCTTCTGAGGAACCGCTCATCTTGCTCCCCTCGAACCTTCAGATCCTTCCACGTCTTGGATGGTGCTATCCCCATTGCTTCCAACATGTCCAGTGAAAGATTGTTGTGGCAGGTCTGGAGGATGAATTCCTCAGTGATCGGGTCCCGGCAATTCATCGCTTTGTTCCGGAACCTTTTGACGAAGGTGTCGACTAACTCCCCATCCTTCTGCTTCTCATCGAGCAACGATTCGATAGAGATCTCGGTGTCGTCGTCGAAGAAATTGTGAGGAACTTAGTCTTCATGTCGTCCCAGCTGTTTATGCTTCCTGGCTTGAGGCGGCGATACCAATCGAAGGCGGATCCGCGAAGAGTGCCAACGAATGACCGCACCATCGGAGGCTCATTGCCAGAGATTACCCCTAGGTGTGATTTGAAATAAATCACATGCTGAGTTGGTGAACCCATCCCATTAAATGGCGTGAAGTTAATTAAACTGAACTTCGCCGGATATGGGATTGATTCCCACTCTCTTGGGTATGGACAAGGAATGCCAGTCTTCTTTATCTCTTGAGCGGAAATCAACGTATTGATTTTGCTCTCGAGATTTTTGATTTTCAGACTTTCACCCGAGTTTTCATCAGTACGATTCGGAGGTGGAAGCGTGGTGTTGTGACTAGCATCCTCATTGCCACCCCTGCATTAATGGGAGGATCATTGGCATTGCGGGTTTCATCCGCATTCGCATTCTCCACTTCCTGAACAACCGGATTACGGCGGCTTGGGTCGCCTTGCTGGTTCGTTATTGCCTAGATTTGTTGCTCATGCATTTCCCTCATGTTTTGCATGGCCATCTGCATTTCGAACCTGAAGCTCTCCTGTTGTTTGGCCATGGCATCTTCGAGCATCTTGGCCACCTGTTCCGTGCTTATCATGAATGACTCGCGGGGTTGTCCTTCACTGGATACGGTATTGTCAGATGCAAATGCCGAGCCAGCATCTGATTCTTCATCTCCCGAAGGTAATCTTGTCCGAACCCTACCATACGTTCCACGAATAATAGCTCCAGACTGCAGACGAGTTACACGACGGGGCACCTCTGGAATCGCCTCGGGGTTATCCTGAGCCGATCTTCCCTTGCTGGTCATGTTGGCGGTGACCCTCGAATGTTCACCGTCTTCGATCACCATTATTCTTCGTCGGAAACGCCTAGGCCTTGGTTTTGGCGTTTCGGTACTAAGTCTTTCGAACACCGAAACTCTCTCGGGGACTACCTTGATACAGTTGCACTCAGACAGTACCGTCCGAATGAGCTTTGAACAGGGGCACTGAGTTTCGAGCCTTCGAGAGCTTCTCTTTCTGGATTTGCTCATACCCCCGGCACGATAGTACAGCTCGTCCGTTTGAAAGTCGGAGCAACTTATCGTGTGTTGGCACGATTTCCCAGGTATAACGTCATCATCATCGGACGACAACGTTTCCTTCTGAGGATGAATTGCCTTCTTTGGGCTTTCAAGAGTCACGCGCCTCGAAATGCGCCTTTGTGGGCGTGAATTCTCAACGGGCTCCTGAACCTCAATGCGCAAAGTAGTGTGCTTGGGTGCCATGATTTCTCTGTCATGTTGAGGGTTGCGGTGACCCCCAGCATGTTGAATCGTTTGGGGCTTCTTCATTGGGCCCAAACGTTCCTGAACTGGAGCTTTGCCTCGCTCCTTGGGGAGTGGGCCGACGCGCTCCAAAACTAACTTCTTTCTCCGGGATGATTCTGCGTGATCTCCCGGAGTAACCATGGGAATTGTCGGCGATTTTATTTGGTTTGCCGGAGGTTGAACCTGCTTCGAAGGTTGCAAAGGTTGCTCTTTGGCCTGAATCGCCACTTCAGACTTCGGCCTCCAGACTTTGCGGGCTGGTGGCGGCTTCCTTGTCACCTCCTTCTGAAGCTTTCTACGGGCTTCTTCAGCTTGAGCCCGTGCCTGCGCTGATAATGCGCGGCGTTTGCGAATACGTTCCTCCAGCGTTGAACGGTTCCGTTTGACACGGACCCATTCCATTGTTGGCGGCTTGGAGGAACCACCATTCATCAGTTGTTGAGGCTTTTTGCCTCTCTTGTTCTTCAGATCCGCGTTGTAGCGGATCCTGTCAACGGACTCCATGGCCTTTGCGAATTGTTTCGCAAGGCGTTGACGCTGCCTTTGGCGGGCTCTCTTCGAGAGAGTCACTATGCCCTCTGCGGCGGAAGAATTGGCCAGAGCAGATCTGACCTGGTTGGGAATTGGAGGGATCTTACCCGATGCAGCTTTGGCATCAAACGGGACGAGATCTTCGCTGGTCTCTTGCACATCTTCGTACCAACGAACCTTTCTCCTAGAGGAGAACTTCTTGGACTTGCGGGGGGAGGTTGATCCGGACGAGGACGATAGATACTCCTCGAACTTCTGTTGGTCGAACTCGTACTCGACCTCCTCCACGACCGGGATTGAGATCCGCGGCTGCGACGCTCCGATCTCGGCAGCAAGATCGGCGGCTCACACTGTGGTCGCCAGATTGTTCGCAGGAAAAATCGTGTCTTTCTTCATTGACATCATTGCTATCTTAGTTAACAACTTTTTGAGTTACAAAGATCCGGTCTTTTTATAAGATTCGGTTACAATGAAAATCAACGAAAAATGAAAAAAGATTACAAATTTATTTCCTTGTTTTCCGAACAAATCGCGAGCTCCTGTTATCCGGTCGCTCGCTTGCGTGGGTTGTTTGCCAGCGCCGGGGATTGATCCGTTGACCACCGCACGATCACAATCCGGTCGGATCTACGCAGTATGACGGGTATTATTTCGCCAAGGAAATAATAGCCGGGGGGGATTAGTTCACCTAGGAACAAATCACCCTAATCTCGGGATCAAAGACCAAGCTTTGATCCGGAGTGTAACTACGTAGATCTGAGATCCGGTCCTCTCGAACTCCTGCCTTATTTGGCGTTGATGATCGCCGAGCACCAGATTTGGATGAGCAAGTCCTTGAAGTCCCAAAGTTTGGATCTTTTTAAGTTCTGAGCTTCGAATCCTGCCGGGCTTCGCCTCTCTCCAAATTTTCCAACCCTTCAAAATGAAACACCCTTGGCCTATTTATAGGCACCCAGATCTGTGCCTAGGCACAGATCTGGGCCGAGGTGGCTCGGCCACAAGTGGCCGGCCACCCCTAGGTGGCTCGGCCATGGCCGAGCCACCTCAGGGTGGCTCGACCACCGAGCCACCTCCGGGTGACTCGGTTTTGGCCGGGTCTCTTTTGTTGTTGGTTTCTTCCGTCGTTTTGTCCGTGATCCGGTTCTGTGGTTGACTTGTTCGTCAATGTGGTGGCCGTTGAGCTTGCGGGCCACTTGGAGGTGGCCGTTGAGCGTGCGGGCCACTTGGAGGTGGCCGTTGAGCATGCTGGCCACTTGGTTCGCCGATTTGGTGGCTGGTGTTGTAGACTAGCGATTGTGTCTGCATACGTCACCCAATGGTCGGTTTGCCGAATCGGCGTCGTCGAGCTGTGTTAAGGGACCTATAGGCAGTTTTATACGCCTACAAGTTTAAGAGTCCTTAAAGAGGGGATTAAGAGTTCCTCAAAAGGAAGGGTTGTGGGTTATGAAGAAGTTGGTTTGGATAAGAAATTTTGAGAAGGAAGATGATGAAAAAAAGAGGGAATTCAAATATGAGGGGGAACATAAATATCTATTGTACAAACACCTATATCCATGCCCTAGGCCAGCCCACTCTCTCTCCTCTATTTTCTCTCTCCTCCCTCTAATGATTCACTCTCTCTCCTCTTTACCCAACCGAGACACAACTTGCGTCTCGGCCAAGGTCGAGACACAAATTGTGTCTTGGGTTCAAAATGGGGTCCCGGTGTTCGATGATGCAGTTCTTCACTCGTATTTGCTCATTATCGACCGTTCTAATGAGATTAACACCCAAATATATTCCGATGAGTATATGAGTATAAACTGCATCTCCTTGAATCTCCAACGAGTATATGAGGACTGATTCCTGAAACTCCCAAGAGTATACGAGTATAAGCTAGTCCTCTCCGCTCCAACATCTTAAGAACCTAAACCATGCAGACTCCAGTTAACGTATGAGTATAAACTGTGTTTACACTAGTCAGCGCACGATCATAGGTCAACGCCGGCTAACATGTTGTGATGAAGGTCAATGCTGATCAACGCGTAGTCTTGGGTCAACGTCGATCAACGCGTAGCCTTGGGTCAACATAGATCAACGCGTTGTGATGAAGGTCAACGTCGGTCAACACGTTATGATGAAGGTCGACGTCGGGCAACGCATAGCCTTGGGTCAATGCCGGTCAACGCATAGCCTTAGGTCAACACCGGTTAATGCTTTGCAATGAAGGTCAACGCCGGTCAACACGTTATGATGAAGGTCGATGTTGGTCAATGCATAGCCTTGGGTCAATGCTGGTCAACACGTTGCGATGAAGGTCAACGCCGATTAACGCATTGCGATGAAGGTCAACGCAGGTCAACGTGTTGCGTTGAAAGTCAACGCCAGTCAACACATTGCGATGAAGGTTAATGCGTCGTTAGTTTCCCTAAAACAAGGCTCCGATCAACTCCGATACAAAGGATAATCCCAAGGATTTCAATTGTATTTTAGATATGAATCCTCGACGAAGATAGTCAGTTCAAGCACCGACTCAACAATATGAGCTAAAATCAGAAATTAACATATCAGTTTTAGTTTGAGACTTCGACAAATGGTCAGACGATAAACACAACGTCGGAAAATTTTTAGCTATTTGACAAAATACTTAATAGACTGAGAATTAAAGAAGTCAAGAACTGAAGCTAATCACAGGTCCTTTTACACCGATTGAAGGTTGGGCCTATCACATCCAAAGTATTTCAGGCTCTTCTATAATAGAAAAGAGATTAAAACACTTTGGATGGGGTATCTGTAGGCATCACAAATTACTTATGGGTTCCCGCACGCAGCTCAAGACGGAGAGAAGATGATGAACGTTATTATCTGAGTCAAGGTGGATTATCTGATGCCGACAAGCATATGAAGTGAGTCGATGAAGCTTATGAATTAGTAGGACATCAGAATAACAAAGAGACGATCTTCTTGGGAGTTACGTCTCACTCACGAAAAGTGAAGTTCCACTCATGTATCATATTTTCCATGTATGATTCACCTATAGGAGGTTGTATATCTCTTCTTTGGCTTTCCAATGTACTTTGAATCGCGTCATTTCGATATCGGATAGGAAAATTACAGCAAAAATAATCAAGACGCGCAAAACGGCATCTCGGTCAAAAATCGAGACACAACAAGTGTCTCAGCCAGCCAAGACACAATTTGTGTCTCAGTTGGCCAAGACACAAAGACTGTCTCAGGCCCCGAAAACGCTATTTTTTGTAGTTTTCGCTCGTTAACCACCCAGATTTTGGTATATTCTGATCCAAAGCCTCTCTAACTGATTTGAAGCTATCTTGAAATGTGGTTAAGTAGTTACAGCTAAAGATAAAAAGGAATTGGCCGTTCTTATCTAAAAACCAAGCTCTCGAAGCCTATAAATACAGCCCTAGGGCCTTTATTTGTCCAGATCCAGAATTCTCGAGCATCGACGAAGCCCTGTCGAACTGAAGAGTGAGGAGCACGAATTTTATAGAGGAGAAAGAGATCTCGATGAGCTATTCAGCATAAAGAGGAAGAGTTCGAGAGATCTGCATCCGTTCATCCATTTTCTTAAGATCTTACCTAGCTGCGATTCTCGAGAAGAGTGGGTATCTCACCTTGCTAAGATATTCGCTTCAGTTTCTTGTCTCCTTTATAAGGCAATGAAACTTATATTTGGATCTGATCAATCAGTGGTCCACGGATAAACCCTGGCACATACCAACATCCCACGCAAGTAGCGGGCGATAAACGTCCGTTGCGTGTGTTTTAAAAGAGTTGTGATCTTTTATTTTTATTTTTGTTGAGTTCATTGTAACGACTGAAGTTGTAATGAGTCCACTAATAAAAGAACCAACTTTCCACAAAAAAATAATAATTTTATGAGGAAATTATTAATTTATGTGTAGGGCCTCTATTTTTGATCTATGGAAAGTACTATTAGATTATGTATAGTGGGTCTCCTGGAGAGAAGTTATGTGATGGATTGGATGCTTGCTGTATATGTGGTTCAAGATGCCTGTAGTGTTTACCATATTTTACTTTTTTTGTTCTAAGTTGTAAGAATTTGCACATAAACGCCCTCTTTTTTGTTCTAATGTTTACCAAGTATTTGAGTTTTTGGAAGAGTTTGGTGAATGATTCGTCGAGAGGAAGGCAAGATCTGTGTTTTTCGCAAAGGAAGAGATCTTGCACGCGTGTTGGAAAGATCAATAGCGACCAGAGGCAAGATTATCTTCGTCCAAACCCATACCTATAGTTAAATAACTAGTTTTGATGTTTAATATGTGCTTTCATGTTTTATCTTAACCTGTGGTGTTAAAAATCAGATTTTTAATGTTGAAACTTAAACCATTGCTATGTCAGTATTCTTTTCTTGCTATTTATGATAATATCAAGAATTTGTGAGGGGAAGCCGCGACATACTTCCAACTACTAGCTTTTTGATGCTAGTAAGTTCATAGTACCACAGCTGCACATGAGAGAAATAGAATTTTAACAACCACCTCTTAACCTTAACAACGAATAAGCAACCATAATAATAAATCTGTAACCTTTACAATAAACTTGTAACTATAACAACCAATCAATAATCTTAACAATCAACCTATAACCTTAACAACCAATATGTAAACTTAACAACAAGTAAGCAACCATAACAACAAAACAGTAACATTCACAGCCAACTTGTATACATAACAACTACCAACTATACTTAAGAACTAAACCCTAACCTTCACAATCAATAATAAAAAGTAGGAATACTTACACAAACAAGATGGGTACACCCTTGCAAATATACATCTTCTTCCCTGGCCCAGGACCCTTCAATGCATTTTCAATCGCATCAAATGTCTCACTGAATATATAAGTCCCCAAGCAGTGTTATTAGCCTGTTCGATGCTGTCAACATAATTAAATAAATGCCTAGGAATGTAAAGAACACTGCTTGGATACCAGATTGTACTCAGCTGATAGAGGATCTGTAGCAGGATAAAGTCCTTCACATCTTGACGATCAGTTAATTGTACAAGCTTCATGAGTAGATCCTCAACATGACTTCTGGTGAGGGACGGAGGAGGAGCTGTACTACTGTCACCCTCAAGTTTGGTAAAATACCTCGACCAAATCCAGTTCTTTCTATCTCGGTTGGGGCCTACAAGATCCCCCTTATTGGAGAAGTATGTATGGCTCATTACCCATGTTCGTGGGAAAAATCGTTGCTTTCTTCATTACTGATTCCATTGCACACTTGGTAATTGTTTATCGATTACAAAGATCCGGTCTTTTTATAAGATCCGGTTACAACGAAAATCAAATAAAAAGAAATGAAAATTACAACTTTGTTTCCTTGTTTGTCGAACAAATCACGAGCTCCTGTTTTGCGGTCGCTCGCTTGCGTGGGTTGTTTGCCTGCGCCGGGGTTTATCCGTGGACCACCATGAGATCTAGATCCGGTCGGATCTACGCAGTATTGTAGGCATCAAAAATTGCCGATAGGTCCCCACGAACAGCTCAGTGTTAAACAATGACGATGAACGTCACTACCCGGTTCACAAGAGTTCGATTGACGTCGGTAATCGCCTGAAGCGAATCGACGAGCTATGTGAACCGACAGAATGTCGGAATAACGGGGATACCAATTGATCGGGAACCCCGCGACCGCTGCAAAAGGAGCAACACTCTTTAGATCTTGTTCTCCCCACTGATAATCCAACCATCGGGATCGACAGAGCTCTTCGTCAGAATTCCAACGCATCCGAAATCACTCAAATCCGAGTTGGGACGAAAAATCAACGGCGAAACAACGGTGGATAGTCTCGGACTGAACTGAGACACCCTAAGGGGTGTCCTCACCCCCCTACCCCCTTGGCCTATAAATAGACCCCTTGGGTCTTCATTCAAGGGGCTGGATTTTGGGGAGGCTCTTG
>BQKN01000896.1:153078-185445 GCA_022839385.1 Asparagus kiusianus | reverse complement strand
AGTTGTAATCTTTGTTTTATTGCGCAAGGAGATCTTATAAAAAGATCGACTTTTTATTTCATTCTTGTTGTAACGACTGAAGTTGTAGCAGATTTGAAGAGCAATGAAAACAACAACTTTTCCCGAAAACAAGCTGGCGACCACAGTGGGAGCCGCCGATCTAGCTGCCGAGATCGTCGTGACGCAACCGGCCTTCAAGATCCGGGTGAATGAAGAGATCGAATACGAGTTCGATCAACAGAAGTTCGAAGAGTACCTCTCTTCCTCCTCCTCCAGATCCGCCTCTCCAAACAGGCGCGGGAAGACTCCATCTCCCAGAAGGGCTCACGGGACTTCCAGCTCAAAGATCCAAGATCCCATCGCCGTTGCTACGCCCGCACCACGCAACGTCCCCACGTCGTTCAGCGTGGTCGAGGCTGCAAATCCGGCTCTCCCTTCCGCCACAAAGGCGATTGTTGATGCTACTCCAGCTCTGTCAAAGAGGGCCCACCAAAGATGGCGTCAACGCCTCGCCCAACAACTAGCCAAGGCTGCTGAATCGATGGACGGGATCCGCTACAACAAGGATCTAAAGTCCAGGCAGCGCCAAGAACAACAACGGCAAACAACCAACTCCTCCTCCAAAGCAAAAATGAACGAATGGGTTCGTGTCAAGAGGACTCGCTCCACTCTCGAGGAACGAATCAAGAAGCGTCGAGTATTGCTCGCACATGCCCGACTCCTTCTACAAAAAGCGGAGAAGATGCAGAAAGAAGAGGCGGTCAAAAAGCCGTCTACAAACAAATGGGTGTGGGTGCCAAAGTCAAAACCAGCACCTCAAACAAAAATGGGTGGAGTTATCACCCAAACTTCTTCAAGACCAGATGTTGTTTCTCCTGTTCCGGCGCCTTCAACGGAGCCAGGTAAGAACGGGGACCCTTCAAGATCCAGGGTTCCTTTGAAAGGTCGCCTCGGTCTTTTACCAGAGAACCGAGGAAAAGTACCTGTCAAGGAACGACTGGGACCATTGAAAGGTCTCCAAGTTACAAATCAGACTGGGGGTCGTATCAATCCCCCCAAGAAAAATGATAAAGGGAAAACCCCTATTACCGTCCGCATTGGAATGCGGGTCAAAGTACAAGAACCCGTTAAGTTTTTACGCTCACAAAAGCGTAAACTTGAACGGGCAACTTTTGAAAACGCTAATAAAGCGTCACATCCCCAGAGGGAAGCACACTCATCTGATGATGATGGTGTTGTACCGGGGAACACATGCCAACACTCTATAGGTTGCTCCAGTTATCAAACTGATGAGTTGTACTATAGAGCTGGGGGTATGGAAAAATCTCGGAAGAGATATGTGCAGGACATGGAGTCTCGCTGCCCGTGCGCTAACATAATCAAGGCGGTGCTATCAGAATGCTGCTGTGCTCGAACCCAAAGGAGAGTCTCGGTGTTCGAAAGGATTTCCAAGCCAAGGCGTTTCCACAAGAAGAAGTTCGTCCGCCAAGAAGACGAATATCTAAGAGTGTTGGCTAACATGGCCTGTAGGGGGAAATCAATCAAATATTTCAACCTGGATCAGCTTGCCGAGGTAACCCGATGCATGACGCGGTTGCGGCCGGGAACCAATGGCCAGAAGAATTACCGGAGGATACAAAAGGGACTTTCTCTAGAAGAAGAGGAGTCGGATGCTGATTCAGATTCTTGCTCGGCCATAGCGTCTGATGACACGGCTTCGAGTGCGGGGCAACCTTATGAATCGCTTATGATCAGCGCCGAACAGGTGACTAAGATACTTGAGGAAGCCCTGAATAAGCAAAAGGAGACCTTCAAGTTCGAGATGGAGATCGCCATGCAACGAATGAGGGAGATGCATGATCAGCAAATTGCGGCGCTGACGGTTCACCAAGCAGAGCCTAGTCGACCAATCAAGATGAGAATGAGCGGGAAGGAGATAACGTCAATATCCCTCCTGTCAACAACGACAATGGGGTTGGTCCCGCAGATAATAACGCGAAAGAGGACCACGTCACCTCTCCCCAAAGCCACTCGAAGGCAGATACGAGTGAGGACAAGAAGATGAAGGACTTGGAGAGCAAAATCAACGCGTTGATGAACGTTCAAGAAGTAAAGAGGTCCGGTATACCCTGTCCCTACCCAAGGGAGTGGGAATCAATCCCATATCCGGCAAAGTTTAATTTGATTAACTTTACGCCGTTTGATGGGAAGGGTTCCCCTACCCAACACTTGATATATTTCAAGTCTCATCTAGGAATCATTTATGGAAATGAGCCTCTCATGGTGCGGTCATTCGTCGGCACTCTTCGCGGAGCAGCCTTCGATTGGTATCGCCGTCTTAAGCCCGGAAGTATCAGCAGCTGGGATGACATAGAGGATATGTTCTTAACAAATTTCTTTGATGATGACACCGAAATTTCGATCGGCATGCTATTTGACGAAAAGCAGAAGAATGGCGAGACGGTCAAAAGTTTCGTGAAAAGATTCCGAAATAAAGCAATGAATTGCAGGGATCCAGTCAGCGAGGATTTTATCCTCGAAACTTGCCACAACAATCTGATGTTGGACATCCTCGAAGCCATGGGAATGGCGCCGCCAAAGACCTGGAAGGACCTAAAGGTGCGGGGAGAACGAGCCGAGCGATTCCTCAAAAGGAAGAAGGCCGAAAGAGGACAAATAACAGGTAACGCTCCACAGCAAAACTTTGTCCCAAAGGGCAACGGAAAGGCACATGCGAATGCTGTGAACGCGAACCAAATATTTGAGGTGCAAGCACAGCCGCAATAGCAGCAACAAAAGGCGCCTCAGCAATCAAGGTGGCAACAACAGCCTCAGAAGCAAAAGGCCGCGGAGCCGAAGTTCCCGAAGGTCTATTCATTCAAAGAGGATGAAGTTCCCGGTATCTTTAAGTACCTTATCGAGAACAACAAGATCAAGTTGCCTCCGATTCAGGATCAAGAAGATGCTAAAAGAGTCAATGATCCAAAGTACTGCGCATTTCACCGAGCGGTGCACCATCCTACCAAGGTATGCTACGCTCTCAAAGATAAGATTCAAGCCTTAATCGATGTTGGGGTTATCACTATGAAATAACCCAAGGAGAAGAAGGTGGGTGCGAATGCAGTGTCCATTAGCTTCGGGTCTGTTCCCTCGAGCTGGTTCCAACATGAGCCAGTAATTAATGCAGCAGTGAAGACGGTGAATGATGATCCTCACAAGTAGCGCCAGAAAGGACTTGTGCCACACACAGCTCCGAACGGCGAAATTCTGTGGGTTCATCCAGACTTGATCACAGATGAACAATGGAATGGGACTTCTTCCAAGAAAAGGTCGAAACGAAAAGGTAAATCTTGTCATGGAGCTTCAGCTATTCCAGGGGAATCAGACGATAGAATTCCAGCCTTCCCGCTTTCTGAGGACGAACAGGAGGCCTTTGCAACCCGAAGTGGGAACGAGTATCACTACAAGTACCCGGATGCTTCCGAGCAATTGGGCACCAAAACCGTTCCTTCCAAGACGTTGGCAGAACTGGGAATTGCAGCAACTCCCCCAGCACCTGTAGCTACGGAGAAAGTCCAGCAGAAGGAGAAAGGGAAAGAGCCTTTACGTCAAGAAGCTCAAAACCCGAGGCAGTCTCGATTCAATCATTCGATTGGGAGAGACAAATCGGGAAATGCGAGCTCTCCGCCCCATTTTGATATCATGGCGTAGTTGGCCAACATACCGGCTAGGATAACTCTATACGAGTTGTTGCGTCTGTCAAAGGATACAAGGAAAGCATTACAAGAGGCCTTGAACGACTCCGAAGCTTTCCTGACCCGAATCAAGCCATCCTCGGAGGAACCGGAGTCGTCAGCCCAACACTGCAATCTCGCAGCGCATCATTTTCCCTGCATCTCATTCACCAAAGACGACATGCAGACGAAGAACTCAAAACATGATAGGCCTTTGTATTTCACCAGGCACATTGGCTCCAGCACGGTCAACCGGATCCAAGTCGATCCGGGTTCCGCTGTTAGTATCATGCCATTCCGATTGATGCATCATTTCGGGATTCCGACTAGCAAATTAGCCTCTACTGGCATGACGATTTATGGATTCAACACCAGCAGGTCTAGACCCTTGGGAAAAATCCAAATCAAATGCCAGATCGGGGATTTGAAGTCGGAAATTACTTGTTATGTGATTGACGCGGAAACATCCTATAACTTACTGATGGGTCGACCTTGGATCCACGGTAACCTTATAGTCCCGTCAACCCTACATCAATGCCTCAAGTATGTGGGCACAAATAATGAAGTTAAGACGGTGGTCGCGGATAAGCAACCGTTTAAGGGATTGGAGAATTATTTCACCGATTCCCTTTTATACAGTGCTGAATCCGATACTGAACCATCGGCCCAAGGGACGGACAGCGGAGATGAAGCTGATACCGAAACTGGGTTTGATTATGATGGTGGTTTTGTACTTAATGACATTGTACCCATTGTAATCAATCTTGATGATGATAAATCATCGGAAAATAGTTATAATTGGCAACTTGCCGAAGAACTATCAATAAACGATGATTTAGAGTACTCGATATGTCTTGATAATGTCACTAAAGAACTTTATGATAACCCTGATTTGTATATGCCTCTTCAATCATTTTGCTTGACAAAAAAGCAGGTACACGACCCGTGCGGAACGACGCTTGTCATCCCCGCAGGGACAGGGGGTGGAAAGGAGGTCGTCTACGGCAAAGGAAAAAAATCTCCGATACCCAACCACTTCTTGGAAGAGGAAGACGACGATGATAAACCTGCCCCTCATCTGTTCCGATATGATGCGAAAGCGCGCAATATGATGGAAAAGCATGGATATGACTTCAAGCTCGGAGAGGGTCTTTACTTTGGTCGAGGTCCGCGAGTTCCACCTCGGATGGCCTATGTACCAAAAGGAAAACCCGATGATTATTATCGCCACAAAAGAGGTTTAGGCTATGTCTCATCAGAAGACGAATGTTGCTGGCAAGTCATCGATCAAATTGCTAACAAAGCTAGAAATGGATATTCTTCCGACTCTTCGGCTTGGGATTCCGACGCTAGTCTTGGTGAAATGTTTAAAAAGCTAATGTCGAACATGACTACGGTTGATCCAGCGACAATAGAAGAAGACGATCAGATGCCGACTTAGGAAGATCCTTAGGTTCATCACTTAAACATGCAGTATGGTGATAGGTTCGAACAAAGAGAACCTCCTACCGAAGATCAAGTAGTCCAAGTGAATATGGGAAGCGAGGAAAATCCGAAGCCGATATTCATTAGCGACAGCCTCTTACCCGAAGAGAAAGAAGAGTTAATCTCTCTTATCAGGGAATACATCGATGTGTTCGCCTGGAATTATGAAGACATGCCAGGGCTCGATCCGAATGTAGCAGTGCACCGTCTCAACATTAAGCCGGACGTCAAACCGGTCAAATAACAACAAAGACGGTTTCGTCCGCAAATGATGGAGGCGATCGAAGCTGAGGTTAAAAAGCTTGTCGACTCAGGATTCATTCGGGAAGAGCAACATCCAGAATGGCTTGCCAATATTGTCCCAGTTCTTTAGAAGAACGGGAAGATCAGGGTTTGTATTGACTTTAGAGACCTCAACACTGCTTGTCCAAAAGATGATTTTCCCCTTCCCATCACGGATGTTATCATCGACAATACGTGCGGGTTCGAGAGGATGCTTTTCATGGATGGTTTCTCTGGTTATAACCAAATAAAGATGCATCCAGATGATGAAAAGCATACCGCATTTAGAACACCCCTTGGCGTTTTCTGCTACACGGTTATGCCCTTCGGCTTAAAGAATGCAAGTGCTACATATCAGCGAGCCATGTCAAAGATCTTTCAGGAGCATCTTCGGAAGACTGTCGAATACTACGTGGATGATTTGGTTATAAAAAGTCGTGATAAGAAAAATCACATTAAGGACTTGAAGACCATGTTCGACTTGATGCGAGCCCATCAGTTGAAAATGAACCCTACCAAGTCTTTCCTCGGAATGTCCAGTGGTAAATTCCTGGGATTCGTCGTCACCACCAAAGGTATTCACATCGATCCTGACAAAGTGAAGGCGATTAATGAATTGCAACCACCGAGAAACCTCAAGGAGCTCAGAGGATTGCAAGGACGGTTAGCTTACATCCGTCGGTTCATCTCGAACCTTTCAGGAAAAAGCCAGCCGTTCTCCAAGCTCACAAAGAAGGGCGTGTCATTCGTGTGGGACGATGCTTGTCAAAAGGCATTCGAGAGTATTAAAGAATATCTCTCAAAACCTCCCGTACTCGTCGCACCGAAATCAGGCAAACCGTTCTTGATTTATATCAAGGCGACGAGCCACTCATTAAGTGCATTACTTGCACAAGATGACGATAACGGTCATGAGCAGGCGGTGTATTATTTAAGCCGAACCATGGTAGGTGCTGAATCTTGATATCCCATGATCGAGAGAGAATGCCTCGCTTTGGTGTTCGCTATTCAGAAGATGCGGCATTATCTGGTTGGACAGACCATTTATGTTATCTCTAAAGTTAACCTAGTCCGAGTGTTCATGACTCAACCAGCTTCTATGAATTGGCGGTTGGCAAAATGGGCCTTACTCTTGTCCCAATATGACTTACATATCAAACAACAGAAGTCAGTAAAAGGGCAGGCCATCTGCGATCTCCTGGCAGCTAATCCAACTACGGATACCGCCGAGATATATGACGACCTACCTGATGAAACCTACGAAGTCAATGCAACTTTGCTCCAATAAGTGTGGCGTTTGTACTTCGATGGCGCTTCCCGAGCGGTTCTTGTCACAGATACTCCTGGATGTTCTAAGGTCTCCTCCGGAGTTGGAGTTGTCTTAGTTTCCCCGGGAAAACATGTGATGCCCCGAGCCTACTCATTAACCGAGCCATGCTCGAATAATGTAGCAGAATATAACGCATTGATTATAGGACTCAATTTCGCTAAGGAGCTGGGGGTTGAGTATCTCGAAGCTTTCGGTGATTCTCAACTAATAGTTAAACAAGTCCAAGGGGAGTATGAAGTCCGAAGTTAGGATTTACTACCATATCATAAGATGGCAGTAGAAATAGCGGAATCATTTGAAGGATTCTTCATCGAGCACGTTCCACGGTTACAGAACACCTACGCAGATGCGTTAGCAGCATTAGCCGTATCTCTGGCACAGCCTCTCGGAACAGAGCAGTTTGTTACGGTAAGAACTCACCAACTCCTGGTGCCACTCTGCGATGAAGAGGACAAAGAGGAAGAGGTGCAAGAGGTGCACGCGACTCAGGCTGAGTTCGAACCCCGAGATTGGCGATTTCCCATCATCGACTACGTCTTGCACGGAATCTTGCCAGAAGATGTGAAGGAAAGAGAGTCAATCAGACGAAGAGCTCCAAGATTCTACTATAATACGGAGAATCGAACGTTATATCGCAGGGGGTACGATGGGCTGCTAGCACGCTGCTTATCGACCAAAGAAGCTGAAGAAGTGCTTAGAGAGGCGCATGAAGGAGAGTGTGGCGCACACCAACCTGACCCCAAGCTTTATGATCGCATCAGAAGAATGAGATATTTTTGGCCTTTCATGATGAGCGATGCAATCACATATGCCCAGAAGTGTCACGCATGTCAAGTACACGCGAATTATATGCACCAACCTCCGGAGCATCTGCATCCTTCGGTAACGTCATGGCTGTTCGAGACTTGGGGAATGGACATTGTTGGCCCTATAAACCCCCCATCAGTCAAAGGTGATCGGTTCATCCTGGCAATTACCGATTACTTCTCCAAATGGGCTGAAGCAGTTCCACTCAGAGAAGTTAAAACGAGCAACGTCATTGCATTCATCAAGCACCATATCATCTACAGGCATGGTGTTCCAAGACGAATCATACATGACAACGGTCCTCAATTTGTCAGCAACGCCTTCATAAGGTTCTGTGAAAAGTTCAAAATTCAGGACATCTCATCAACAGCTTATAATCCCACAGCAAACGGATTAGCTAAAGCCTTCAACAAGACTATCATAAAGCTCTTGTCGAAACTTGTGAAGAGTAACAAGAGGGATTGGGACGACAAGCTCGGCGCGGCCCTATGGGCTTATCGTACTACGGTGCGTACACCGACCGGCGCAACCCCGTATTCATTGGTGTACGGATGTGAGGCCGTTCTCCCTTTGGAAATCCAAATTCCATCTCTTCGGATCGCTCTTGCAACCCAGATGACGACCGAAGAACAACATCAGAAACGCCTCGAAGAACTCGAGATGCTCGATGAAAAGCGCCTGGAAGCTCAACAGCATATTGAGTTTTACCAAGCCAGAATTTCTCGAGCCTTCGACAAAAAAGTTCGACAAAGGAGTTTCAAGGAAGGGGATTTGGTCTTGACTGAAAGACGTCCTATGATCCTTAACTCCAAGAAGAAAGGCAAGTTTGAACCCAAATGGGAAGGACCGTTCGTAGTAGAAACAGTTTACTCGAACGGCGCATATCGCCTAGTCACCAAAGATGGTGACCGGCTTATGATGCCAATAAATGGCAAATTCCTAAAAAGATACTATCCTTAGTATCTTCAGAAAATTTTGATGTACCGGGAAGTTCCCGGAAGAATACCACATTGGGATATTCTTAGGGATAACCCGGTCGCTGTAAGAGAGATGAACAAGAGATCCACGTTCGAATTCCGAACATTCTTGTTTGTCAGACTCTAACTCTCATGAGATGAGATCTAATCATTCGATGGATTAATCTTCCCTCACAAAACTTTCAGTGGTGTTTGACGACTCATAGTCTCCACCACACAATTCCCACTTGGTCAAACCTTCCTACAGTTAGGACCAAAGCCAATTTTCCTCTCGATTCCTCCAATGAACGAGAGGTCCACAAATCGAGCGATCAAACCTTCTTACAGTTATGATCATTCTAAACTTCCCACTTGGTCAAACCTTCCTACAGTTAGGACCACAACCAAAATCTCCTCTCGATTCCTCCAATGAACGAGAGGTCTACTTTCAATCCGGACAACCAAACCTATAAAAGTTAGGGTTGTTCCCCACTCTCACTTAGTCAAGCTTACCATGGCCAAGACTAAGACTGAGTCATTCCTTTTCGATAAACGAAAAGTTGCCTTTGCTTCTTTTTCCACCAAACCTATAAAAGTTAGGGTAGAAATTGAGCTTCTTCAGATTCAAATGACCAATCCTATAAAAGTTAGGGTCGTTTGAACCTTTTCGATTCTCGGAGTGGAGATCCCACTCCTAGTTTCATCCTTCGGATCCTAGGGGTGGAGATCCCACCCCGAGTTTCCTTTCCTGCTGAAGATAGAATATAAAATTCTTCCTCTTCAGATTCAAATGACCAATCCTATAAAAGTTAGGGTCGTTTGAACCTTTCGATTCTCGGAGTGGAGATCCCACCCCTAGTTTCGTCCTTTCGGATCCTGGGGGTGGGGATCCCACCTCGAGTTTCCTTTCCTGCTGAAGATAGAATATAAAATTATTCCTCTTTAGCACTGGGAGATAGAATATAAAATTCTTCCTCTCTCAGTTTGTCTTTGAAAAGACACAATCCCAAACTTCCAGTCCGTGCATTTTGTGCACGGGGCGGTGCGGGGTACCCTTCGGCGTCAAAGCACAAAGTCTCAGAGAGTTTGCTCTCTTAGCACAATGTTACATGCAGAACGGACCTAGACAATTCGCATGCTAGCCCGATTCAAACGGTAATCGGTAAAGGCACATCAAACCCGTTGAAGGCTGGGGGTTTACCAATAATCCCAAAGTCTATGCCTAACACGCATGGACGGTTTAATCTTTCGCCGATTGAAAAAAGACACCAGGGTCTAAACCTGGGGAATTTTATCCCGAAGCCTAAGAAGGGATAAGTCATCGCCTAATACGCGGTGCGGGGTGCCCTTTTCCCTATAAGAAATGGTGAAGTCTATGTATTCAAAGTCATAGCATTAAGTCTAAGAAAAGCAATTCTCTTAGCACAACGGCATATCAAACCCATTTGAGGGCTGGGGGTTGCCAAAATTTGATCATTGCTGGGTTCAAAGTAAATAAAGAAACATCATGAAAGAAGCAAATACGGAGTCTCTAGTAATACAACGACAAGTTCGTTAGCCTGAAGGCAACTGACGGCTAAGAACATGGGATTCTAAACTAGAAAGCCTGTCCATGTAGCTCTGCTCAAGTTAGGACCAAAGCTCGGACAGAGTCTTCGGAACTGCTCAAGACCTCCGCAGCTTCATTTTGCAGCTTCATCAATCCCTCCTGCGTCGACCCCAGCTTATCGAGCGTCCATTCGCGAGAACGCTCTAATCCAGCCAGGTCCTCGGCGATAAGAGTAGCGGACTCCTCGGCACACCTCAAAGCATCCTTCAACCTAGCTATCTCTTCACGGTTGGAATCCAAAGAGCTGAGTAACTCGGCTCTGCCAGCATCCTTCCTCGCCAGGGTAGCCATCAGCTGCGCAACAGAATGCTCACGTGATCGAAGCTCGCTGCCGATGAAAGATCTCAGGTCATGCCACTGTGTCAGCCTTTCCTCCATCTGAGAGGATACAAAAGACGAAGCTCCACCAGCCTTCAACTCCCTCAGCTCTCGGATCTCTGACTCCAGAACAACGAATTCGGCAGTGAAGGAATCGGCCAACTCTGGATGTCCCTCTTCCCTCATCATCATCATGTGACGAGAAAAGGAACGCCTGAACTGATCGAAACAGCATTCTCTGTGAAGAAGTTTCTCGATCATGCCATTGTAAAAGGTGGTAAAAAAGCCAAGGTCCATACGGAAGACGTCTCAGTCTGGATCGGTATCGACCAGAAGGGCGCGGACACGCTCGTATAAAGAAGTGCGAGATCCTGCAAGCAGCAATATAGAAAGCTAAGGGATCATCGAGTACGATGAGGAAATTCAAAGTCAAATTATAAGCGTACCTATGCCGACGGAGGTTCCCTCGGGCTGAGGTCCGACAGACTTCGGGATAACGGCAGGGGTGGTCGTGGAGGGTATATCAACTCTTGTAGGCAGATCAGTCATACCTCCCGGCTGTGGAGGGAAAACACCGCCCTTATGTAAACTATCAGCTCCAGTAACCGTAGTGGTATCAGGCACAACGCGTGGTCCTATAGTTACACTTCTTCATTAGTCAAAATGGAAAGTGGGATAAAAAAAAAGAGAAAATGAAGGGAATCGGATATATACCTGTGAATGAATCACTCCCAAAGAGTGGTCTCACAGTCCCTCTGGAAGTCTGTTCAGCCAGCATGTCGGCTAATAATCCGGCGTCAGGTTTTGAGAAACTTGGTGCAGGAACATATCCCTGTTCCTCAAAACCTATATCATGGAAGGCTCCGCCCCCAGCTGGCTTTTCTATCGCAACATCTGCAGGGCAACCCAGATGTTGGAGATATGTATAAGAAGATAAGGAAGAAATGAAAGCTTTGAAATACCTGTAGTAAGAACAGAGGATTCTCTTTCCCCATGACGGAGGAGGGCATCATCGGATGTAGGTATGCCTGAGTATGGACCGGCGGGATCAACACCATCTGTCTGCTCAAGATCAATGTTTAGATCGATGCCCAAGGAGCCATCATGAAGGGCGTCGCACATCTGCTGCATGAAGCAGTCCATGTTATCAGACCCAGGGAAGACCGGATCCGGTGGAAGCTCGCCCTCTTCAAAGAACCCTGAAGCATAAAACATGATTACGAATCCCAAAAGGTAAATCACCTTAAAGCAATAAAAAGGTGTACAACAAGATGATACCTTCCTCTCCACCGGCAATGTCGCCTAAATCCACTCCATAAGGACGCTGGCCGACGGGTGGTTTGTGAGCGATCTTCTTCCTTTTCAAGGTACCAGCCCTCCTAGAACCAACAGGTCGGTCATGCCTAGGCTGGCCATACGTCTCAACGTGCGTGGGAACTGGGTCGTTGGGTCCCGAACTCGTATAGCGAGAAGCAAGCGACTCATGATCATCAGCTGCTCTACCTAAAGTGATAATGGTCATCAAACGAGCAAAGATCTTTCATTGATACCAATTGGAATTAAGAAAGGAAATCAAAGGGCATGACAAACCTGCATCAAGTTCTTCTTGGTCGGTGTCTATGTCCACATATTCCTCCTCAAAAGTCTCGTCGTCATCAGCTTTGCTTGGAAGAGGAGATTGGGCAGGCCTCTTCCCCTGCTTCCGAGCAAGCTCAGCCTGGCGAGCAACCTTCATAGCAGCCTGAACCAAGTGTTCGGACTGTAATTCTGAAAGACTCCTCACCCCTACGGATTCATGGGCGGAAAGGAACCACTTGCAGCTAAGGAAAGTAATCATCGGCTTGCGTCTATATGAAGGGAGAGCAAAGTGGGCTCCAGTGCAGCCCACCATAGTCCACAGCCATGCTCGTACGCCGTCGATAAGCCCTCCCTCAACCTTCAAACCATGGCTGGGGTTCCCAACATATAGTTGGTCATAACCGAACTGACGAGCAAAACGGCAAGGGAGATAAGGCTCTATGTGGCACCGATTCTTCACCCGGAGAACAAGATATCCGACACGGATGTTCACCAACCAACGGAAGCAACTGATGTCGAGAACAGTCCGGTCACTTCTAGGTTTCTCCTCGTCGACTAGCACGTCACCATAGCGACCCGAGAAGTGAGGAAAGCATTTGAAGAACTCCCAACTCTTACGAACTTGGAGTTCTTGTTGTACATCACTGAATTTCTTCCCAAGCCACTTGCTCCTCTCCAACAGCTGAATGAAAGGAACAGGAACATCAACGGCACTGGGCGCCGACATCAGGTCAGGATGGTGAAGAACGAGCCACGCCATCAGATACGTGTAGGGAAGCTCGACCTTCGGACAAACGAGCTCGGTCGATGGTTCAGGACCCACCTGAGTAAAACCACTCACCACACTCCTAAGCCCGCAATGGATGCTGGCAACCATCGCTGGGAGCAGAGAAAGCTCCCTCCCATAAGCTAGCTGAACCGCGGGGAAGAGCACCTCGAGAGGGAGAGCGTCTGAAGCCTGGTATAGGACAACACACTTCTTCAACCAGAGCACAAGATAGCCTGCCAGCAGAGACCGAGGCTCGATAGACTTCTGTGTGCGACGGAGGAACGAACGGAACTTGGTTCCTGCAGGAAAAGCTCCCTCAGCACTAGCAAGGGTATAAGAACGAGTCTCATTCTTCTCCATCAGCTCGTTAATAGCGGAAGGGGTCAAGACGTCTAATTCATGTATGGGCTCTCCGGAATCACCCTCCAAATTAGGAAACAGATAGAGAGCAAACTGCTTCAAGCTGATCTTCTTCTTCGTCTTTGTTGGAGGAGAAGCCTGGAGCAAGGAGGTATGATAATGACAAGTGAGGTCCCAGAGAGTATCATACATATCAGGATTATCTTTCTTCAACCACCCTAACTGCTGGTTTGAAGGAAAGTACTCCTGATACGGACAATCCCCCATCGGAAGGCCGGAAACTTGATGCATCTCATGTAGGGCCAACCCTAACTCTCCGTCGCTGGTCAAGAAGGTGTTACTATCAGGCATATATGTCTCTAACAACGCCAAAAAGTGACGGCAGCTGACCGGGAGTCCGTGCATGGTAGCTCGTATGGGTGCATACAATCCACTGCTCTTTAAATCCCTCTCCCAGCGCCCCAAGACGTAACCAGTCAGGCGGGTCCACCACCCCTTGGCTAGTGAGGAAGCCCAACCGTAACATCTGTAATCTGGTGGAGGTAACCGTCTTCCAAGCTGAGCCAGACGATTCCTCACGGTAGGAGCAGCTACCGATACCTCGCCTGGGGGTGCGGTGTTAAGACCCATGATCCCTGGTCGAAGACCGCGAATGGAATGATACCCAATAGAACCAGGACTCTTATGATGAGAGACATATCCACACTGAATTCGCTCAGCCTCATCAGTAAGGTGCCAGGACATCTGTCAACCCATAGCCTGTCTCTCCAAGTGAGTGAAGGAATGCTGTCGAGGAATGGAGGGGATGTACAAAAGAGCACCTTCGTCGAGAGTCAGCCAGTGCTCCTCAGCAAGAGTCAATGTAGCGGGATCCTCAGCGTGATCTCCAAACAGGAAGCCGGGCTTCTGTAAAGCCTGAGTAGAGGTAGCATCCGCGGTAAAGGGAGCATCTATAATAAGTTGGCGTAAACAATGACGCCCTCCATCCCGTATCAAGCGATAGGATTCGTCAGAACGATCTCTGTCGAACTGGGGGAGTGGATCAATGACCTGCCTGGCGGAAGCCGAAGAGAAGACTTCCCTACTACAACCAGTAGCGACATGATGAGGAAGGCTACCCCCGGGAAACTCGACTGTAGCAAAGCATAAGAATAGAATCAGAAAATTCATCTCATAAATGCGAGATGAGATTATCCACGGGATAATTGGAGAGACGATTTTGAGTGTCCCACACCGGGAGGACGGTATGCGTCATCACGTAGATACCGTGATAACACACACCGACCTGTAAGGTGTAAAACGACACGAGATCGCCCCAATATATCCGAAGACTTGAATTGGCTAAGCAAAACAAGTCCGAAACCTTAACCCCCGCAAAGAGGGGTATCGGTTCTTCCTTCATGACCCGCAAAGAGGTCAATTGGGGATACAGGAAATGTAAATTCTCACCCCCGAAGAAAGAGGCCGCTAAAGAAGATGCCGCGGGAGCCTCTTCCTCACTGTACTGCGAGTGGGAGCGACTCCTGGAAGGCCGAGGGCGACGCGGAGACATCGTAAATCTGCAATAGAAAGCAATGTGTCAGGTACAATATACATACGCGAAATTTAAAAGGGGAAATTAAGCACTTGAACTGAAATCCTATGAATAAATAGGATTCTATAGTTAAAGTCTAATTAAACCTACAAATTTCGTGCACGTGAAACAATAATTGCTATTTTCGCGGTGAATTTTGGTGAAATACCCAAAATACCCCTCGTGTTCAAGGCCAAATTCGGGTCAAGGACACGCGTGATTCGGGTCATGATCATCACATTCGATCATCTAGCACCCCGGTATCCCACAATTTTGGCTAAATCTTGCAAATAAGCCCTTTTGTAAAATTTAGCCAATTTTGCATAAAAACCCCCCACAAATTTTTGGTTTGATTTCCACATGCCTTTATCAAAAATTTGATCATGAATTTGTGGTCTAAACTCCTTAGATTTCAGCCTCAAATTTGCTGCCCTTTTGCAAATAAGCCCCTCTAAAACATTTATGGGCTGTTTTGCAAATAAACCCCTCAACAACTCTTGCATAAAGCACCCTTCACTTTTCTTGAGCAAATGGACATAAATCCAAGCCTCAAAACTTCATTTCCATTTTTGCACAAAAGCCCCCACGAATTTCAGTCCCATTTTTACAAACGAACCCTCCAAAATTTGGCCATATTGCCTCTTTTGCACAAAACCCCCTAAAGTATGGTGCATACACAATCCCTAGCCTACTACAAGAGTAAAGATGCAATCTTTATCAAAAAAGAAGAGGATTGTGAAGGGGAACTTACCCAAATCAAGAGGTTTGAAAACCCCAATTCCAAGGGCCAAGATTCGAGCTTGAAGAAGGAGGAAGAAACCCTAATTGGAGGAGATAAATTTCGGCCAATGGGGAGCATAAAAAATCCGAGCTTGCCTTGAGAAGTTGATGGGTTCTTGGAAGAAAACAATGGAGGAGGTTTGGAGGAAGAAGAAGGAGAAGAAAGAATCTCTTTTGAAATTTGAAATGAAGGGGGAGGAACAAAACAAAAGAGGAAAAAGACAAATGAGGGGGGGGACCACGGCTTGGCCAAAGACACCCTAAGGGGTGTCTCGGCAATGCCGAGACACCCCAAGGGTGTCTCGGTGTTGTGGAGACACCCCGGGGGTGTTTTGACCCAGTTTTGACCCCCCCTGATTTTTCTGAACCCCGAATCGCGCCGATTCTTCACCGATTGTTGAATATGTTGGTGAATTCAACACAAGTCAACTTTCGACGATTTGAAACCCTCGGGTAGACGCCGGTCAACGCGTAACCCCAGGTCAACGCCGGTCAATGCGTTGCGACAAAAAATCAACCTTCGACATTCGAAACCCTAAGGGTGGCACCGGTCAACGCGTAACCCTGGGTCAACGCCCGTCAACGCGTTGCGACCAAAAAGTCAACCATCGACGTTCGAAACCCTAAGGGTGGCGCCGGTCAACGCGTAACCCTGGGTCAACGCCCGTCAATGCGTTGCGACAAAAAGTCAACCTTCGACATTCGAAACCCTAAGGGTGGCGCCGATCAACACGTAACCCTGGGTCAACACCCGTCAACGCGTTGCGACCAAAAAGTCAACCATCGACGAAACCCTAAGGGTGGCGCCGGTCAACGCGTAACCCTGGGTCAACGCCCGTCAATGCGTTGCGACAAAAAGTCAACCTTCGACGTTCGAAACCCTAAGGGTGGCGCCGGTCGACGCGTAACCCTGGGTCAACGCCCGTCAATGTGTTGCAACCAAAAAGTCAACGTGTGACGATTCGAAACCCTAGGGTCAACGCCGGTCAACGCGCAACCCTAGGCTAACGCCATTCGACACGTTGCGACAAAAGTCAACGTTCGACGATTCGAAACCCTAGGGTCAACACCGATCAATGCGTAACCCTAGGTCAACGCCATTCGACACGTTGCGACAAAAGTCAACGTTCAACGATTCGAAACCCTAGGGTCAACGCCGGTCAACGCGTAACCCTAGGTCAACGCCATTCGACACGTTGTGACAAAAGTCAACGTTCGACGATTCGAAACCCTAGGGTCAACGCCGGTCAACGTGTAACCCTAAGTCAACGCCATTCAATGCATCGCGACAAAAAGTCAACACTCGACAATTCGAAACCCTAGGGTCAATGCCGGTCAACGCGTAACCCTAGGTCAACGCCGTTTTACGCGTTGCGACGAAAAGTCAACACACAGTGATCCGAAACCCCAAGTCAACACGATGTGACAGGGATAGTAAGTTCAAAAGTCAACTGAATGACACGAGCCAAACTCAACTCACCAGTTGTAGACTCGAGACTCCGACGACGGCCAGGCGATAAACGCAGCGCCGGAAAAACTTCGGTTATTCGTCAAAGCATCGGATAAACAGAAAATCGAAGGAGCCGAGAGTTGAAGCTAACCACAGGTCCTTTATGCCGACTAAAGGTTGGACCAATCATATCCAAAGTATTCCAGTCTCTTCTATAAAAGAAACGAGTCCGGAACACTTTGGAGGGGGTATCTGTAGGCATCAAAAATTGCCGATAGGTCCCCACGAACAGCTTAGTGTTAAACAATGATGATGAACGTCACTACCCAGTTCACAAGAGTTCGATTAACGTCGGTAAGCGCCTGAAGCGAATCGACGAGCTATGTGAACTGACAGAATGTCGGAATAACGGGGATACCGATTGACCGGGAACCCCGCGACCGCTGCAAAAGGAGCAACACCCTTCAGATCCTGTTCGCCCCACTGATAATCCAACTATCGAGATCGACAGAACTCTTCGTCAGAATTCCAACGCATCCTAAATCACTCAAATCCGAGTTGGGACGAAAAGTCAACGACGAAACAACGGTGGATAGTCTCGGACTGAACTGAGGCACCCGACGGTGTCTCGGTGAGGTTGAAACACCCGAGGGGTGTCTTGGCAAAACCAAGACACCCCAGGGGTGTCTCAGCTAAGCCGAGACACCCTAGGGTGTCTCGGCTTGGCCGAGACACCCCAAGGGGTGTCCTAACCCCCCTACCCCCTTGGCCTATAAATAGACCCCTTGGGTCTTCATTCAAGGGGCTGGATTTTGGGGAGGCTCTTGGTATTGATCTTGGCTTTGATTTTTGGAGAGAAAAGGCCCTTGTTTTGGATCTTGAGCTTCATCCTTGAGATCTGAAATTTTGGGAGAGGAGAGGTGAAGCCCTGCCGAAGCGAGGAGTGATCGTGCCTTCTACAGCAAAGGAGACTTCTTCTTCATTCCCCCCTTCTCTTTTCCTTAGTGTTGCCCCTTGGCGATGATACTAAGAAGAGCAAATATCTCGTTTTAGCCGAGATAGGAGCTTTGAGTTTCTAGATCTCCCGCGGATCGACGAAACTCTGCCCGTATCCGAAATAGGAGCTTTGAGTTTCAAGATCTCCCGCGGATCGACGAAACTCTGCCCGATTCTTTCGGAACGGATCTGATCGACCGGTGGTCCACGGATATCAACATCCCCGTCACAGGCAAAAGACCCACGCAAGCAAGACCGCACCAAAATAGGATCTTGTGTTTATTTTCGATAAAGTTGTAATCTTTGTTTTATTGCGCAAGGAGATCTTATAAAAAGATCAACTTTTTATTTCATTCTTGTTGTAATGACTGAAGTTATAGCAGATTTGAAGAGCAATGAAAACAGCAACTTTTCCCGAAAACAAGCCTTGGCCGAGACACCCTAGGGTGTCTCGGCCTGGCCGAGACACCCAAGGGGTGTCCTCACCCCCCTACCCCCTTGGCCTATAAATAAACCCCTTGGGTCTTCATTCAAGGGGCTGGATTTTGGGGAGGCTCTTGGTATTGATCTTGGCTTTGATTTTTGGAGAGAAAAGGCCCTTGTTTTGGATCTTGAGCTTCATCCTTGAGATCTGAAATTTTGGGAGAGGAGAGGCGAAGCCCTGCCGAAGCGAAGAGTGATCGTGCCTTCTACAGCAAAGGAGACTTCTTCTTCATTCCCCCCTTCTCTTTTCCTTAGTGTTGCCCCTTGGCGGTGATACTAAGAAGAGCAAATATCTCGTTTTAGCCGAGATAGGAGCTTTGAGTTTCTAGATCTCCCGCGGATCGACGAAACTCTGCCCGTATCCGAAATGGGAGATTTGAGTTTCAAGATCTCCCACGGATCAACGAAACTCTGCCCGATTCTTTCGGAACAGATCTGATCGACCGGTGGTCCACGGATATCAACATCCCCGTCACAGGCAAAAGACCCACGCAAGCAAGACCGCACCAAAACGGGATCTTGTGTTTATTTTTGATAAAGTTGTAATCTTTGTTTTATTGCGCAAGGAGATCTTATAAAAAGATCGACTTTTTATTTCATTCTTGTTGTAACGACTGAAGTTGTAGCAGATTTGAAGAGCAATGAAAACAGCAACTTTTCCCAAAAACAAGTATAACGGGTATTATTTCACCAAGGAAATAATAGCCGGAGGGATTGTTTCACCAAGGAAACAACCGCTCGAATCTTGGGATCAAAGACCAAGCTTTGATCCGGAGTATAGCAACGTAGATCTGAGATCCGGTCCTCTCGAACTCCTGCCTTATTTGGCGTTGACGATCGCCGAGCACCGGATCTGGATGGGCAAGTCTTCAAAGTCTTAAAGCTCCGATCTTTTTAAGTTTTGAGATCTGAATCCGGCAGAGCTTCGACTCCTCTTTTTCCAACCTCTTACAAATGAGCCATGCCTAGCCTATTTATAGGCACTCGAACCTGTGCCCGTGCACGGAACTGGGCCGGCCACCTACAGGTGGCTCGGCCACCGAGCCACCTATGGGTGGCTCGGTTTTGGCCGAGCCACCCAAGCCAAAATAGGTGGCTCGGCCACCGAGCCACCTAGAGGTGGCTCGGTTCCGGCCGAGTCCCTCAGGTGTTCGTTGATTTGCCTCTTTGTGCCCATTTTCCGGTTCTGTGGTTGACTTGTTCGGATTCGATCCGATTCCTGATTTGGCAGTAAATCCACCTCTGAGTTCGAGTCTGAAACCGATCTTGATTCGATCGTGATTCATCCGAGTTCGCTCTTGTTTGGATGACTCGTTGACTCCTCGAACCGTTGGTTTGATTCCGCATGCGAATGGATCCCGTTGCTCGTGTGCAATTCGTTAACCACGTTAGTCCACTTCGTCGCATATCGTTTGGCTTCGACGTTGTGGGCTAACAGCTTTGTTTGGATACGTCGCCCGATGGTCCGTTTGTTGAATCGGAGTCGTCGAGCTGTGTTAAGGGACCTATAGGCAGTTTTATACGCCTACAGACACCCCCTCCAAAGTATTTCAGTCTCGTTCTTTTATAGAAGAGTCTGGAATACTTTGGATGTGATTGTCCCAACCTTCAGTCGGTGTAACGGGACTTTGGAATGGCTTCTGTTCTGGATTCCTTTAATTCCTTTAGGCTATTCGGTGCTTTATCGAACGTCTGTAAGGATTCCGGTGCTGCATTTATTGTCTGACCGTTGTCAAAATTTTGAACTTGAAGTCGATTCTTGATTTCTTGACTTTTTTAGCTCGAGTTGGTTGATTCAACATAGAACTGATCATCGATTGACGGCGTTGAATCTTCGTTTACAACGCGTTGTTTGGCGTTTGAGCTTCTTTGTGACGCGTTGTCTGGCGTTTAAACTTTATTACGACGCGTTGTCCGGCGTCCAGGCTTCATTGCGACGTATTGTTCGACGTCCGACATAGTTTATACTCGTACGTCTGCTGGAGTATCCACAGTTTAAGCTCTTAAGGAATTGGAGCGTGGCGGATAATTGAGTCACGAGACCAATCCATAGAATTGATGCGTCAATGACTCGTACTTATAGAATTTTTGGCAAATTCTCAGCCATCAACGGATTTGACAAGCCTTTACCGACTACCGTTTAAGTCGGGCTAGCATGCGGATTGTTTAAGCCCATTCCGCATGTGACGTTAAGCTAAAAGAGTTAACCCTTTTAGTGCTATGATATTGAATACGTAGACTTCGTCTTTCTCCTGTGAAAAGACTAAACAGCAACGTGTATGAGACGTTGACTTAGGATTTTTGGCAAATCCTCAGCCTTCAACGGATTTGACGTGCTCTTACCGATTACCGTTTGAATCGGGCTTACATGCAGATTGTTTAAATCCGTTCCGCATGTGACGTTGTGCTAAAGGAATGAACTCCTTTAGACTTTGTGCTATGATGTTGAATACATAGACTTTACCACTTGTTACGGGAATAGGCTACCCGGCGACGCGTGTTAGGCATTGACTTTAGGGTTTTTGGCTAACCCCGAGCCTTCAACGGATTTGAGATGCTCTTACCGACTACCGTTTGAGTCGGGCTTACATGCGGATTGTTTTAGTCCGTTCCACATGTGACGTTGTGCTAAAGGAATGAACTCCCTTAGAGTTTGTGCTACAACTTCGAATATGTAGACTTTGCCATTATTATGGGAATAGGCTACCCAGCAACGTGTATTAGATGTTGGCTTATCCATTCTTAGGCTTCGGGATAAGATTCCCCAGGTTTAGACCCTGGTGTCTTTTTCAATCGGCGAAAGACTAAACCGGCGAAGCGTGTTAGGCGTCGGCATATCCTTTCTTAGGATTCAGGATGAAATTCCCCATGCGTGTGAGGCATGGATTTTGGTGTTATTAATAACAACCTGCCACAATGTTGAATATGCGGACGGGTGTTCTTTTTAACGGTCAAGAACTAACCGGCGGCGCGTGTTAGGCGCTGACTTATCCTTGCTTAGGTTTCAGGATAAAATACCCCAGAATCGAACTCTGGTGTCTTTTTCTGCGGAAAAAGACTAAACCGGCAGCGCGTGTTAGGCGCAGACTTATCCCTGCTTAGGATTCAGGATAAACTTCCAAGGATGAATCCTAAATTCTTGGAAAAGGATTGGTGTGGGAAGGAAGAATTTTATATTCTATTCCCGGTTGGAAAGGAGACTCGAGGTGGGATCTCCACCTCTAGAATCCGGAAAGATGAAACTGAGAGTGGGATCTCCACCCTGAGAATCGAAAAGATTCGGATAACCCTAACTGTCGGAAGGTTTGATTACCGAACTAAAGATGAATTTCTCGTTTATCGAGAGTGAATTGTGGTTTTGGTCCTAACTGTAGGAAGGTTTGACCAAGCGAGAGTTTGAGATGACCCTAACTGTAGGAAGGTTTGATCACTCGATTTGAAAGCGGACCTCTCGTTCATTGGAGGAATCGAGAGGGGATTTTGGTTGTGGTCCTAACTGTAGGAAGGTTTGACCAAGTGGGGGGTTTAAAACGATCCTAACTGTAAGAAGGTTTGATCGCTCTGATTTGTGGACCTCTCGTTCATTGAAGGAATTGAGAGGGGATTTTGGTTTTGGTCCTAACTGTAGGAAGGTTTGACCAAATGCGAGGTTTGAGACGATCCTAACTGTAGGAAGGTTTGATCGCTCAATTTGAAAGTGGACCTCTCGTTCATTGAAGGAATCGAGAGGGGATTTTGGTTTTGTGGTCCTAACTGTAGGAAGGTTTGACCAAATGGGGGGTTTGAGACGATCCTAACTGTAGGAAGGTTTGATAGCTCAATTTGAAAGTGGACCTCTCGTTCATTGAAGGAATCGAGAGGGGATTTTGGTTTTGGCCCTAACTGTAGGAAGGTTTGGCCAAATGAAAAAGGAGAGTGAGAGTACAAATCACTGTAGGAATGTTGATTCGTACAAATCACTCAAAGGGGGTTCCTGATGTTAAGTGACAAAGACTTAACAAAAAGGGGCTTTGACAATTCGTCAATGATTGATAGATCAGAATTCTAAGCATTATATCCGGACTCTAACAATGAAAGTGTTGAGTGCACGAACATAACGGAAAGAATTTTGGTGGTCCCGTCGTCAATTGGTTTGATCGGTGGGGGATTCTGTGGTGGAGACTATGAGTCGTCAAACACCAATGAGAGTTTTGTGAGGGAAAATTGATCCAATGAAGAGATCGGATTTCATCTCAGCAAAAGAGTGTTCGGAAATTAGGAGTTTAGTGTTTATCACTTTATTCATCATGACCGGGTTATCCCTAAGAATATTACATTTAACATTCTTCCGGGAACTTCCCGTTACATGAATTATCCACCCTCAGTTTTCTTTGCAAAACTGGGTGTATCATTGTATCAACCGCATGATCGGGTTATCCTTAAGAATACCACGCATGGCACTCTCCAGGAACTTCCCGTGGAAGAAAGGAAATAGTTTAGACTCATATATCTATTGGAGTATCAGGGAGCAGTTTAACCTCTTATGCCGGTCGGAGGATTAAGAAGCAGTTTATACTCATATACTCTTCGGAGTGTTAAGAAGCAGTTTATACTCTTATACTTTTCGGAGTGTCTGGGAATAGTTTATACTCTTATACCGGTCGGAGTTTTCATTCGACTTAATTGAGCGATATAACGCCGGCTTCCACCAAGGTCTGGATGCTATTCTTGAGAGTAAAGCAATCCTTAGTGGGATGAAGGATCCTCCTATGGTACGCGCAGTACTTCGGATCCGCAGTATTGTCAGCTTCCTCCTGATTGACGATAGGTGGTAGCTTGATCTTGTTGTTTTCAAGGAGGGATTCGAAGATAGCTGTAACGTCTTCGTCCTTGAAAGAATACTCTCTTTGGAGTTTCAGACCCGAGTTCTTTTGTTGTCTCCGGGGCTGCTGTTGCGACGTTTGATTAACATCGACAGTCGCTGCAGGTGTCTTGCCCTTACCACGGGAGGCGAAATTCGAGTTTGGAGGATTCGTCGTCGATTGACTCCTCTCGGCCTTCTTCCTTCGGAGGAAGCGTTCGGCTTGTTCCCCTCGGACCTTCAAGTCTTTCCAAGTGTTGGACGATGCTGTCCCCATTACTTCCAACACGTCTAACGAAAGATTGTTGTGGCAGGTCTGGAGAATAAACTCCTCAGTGATCGGATCTCGACAATTCAACGCTTTGTTCCGGAACCTCTTGACGAAGGTATCGACCAATTCCCCGTCCTTTTGTTTCTCGTCGATCAACGTCCCGATGGATATCTCTGTGTCATCATCGAAGAAATTGGCGAGGAATTTGGTCTCCATGTCGTCCCAGCTATTTATGCTTCCTGGCTTGAGGCGGCGATACCAATCGAAGGCGGCTCCGCGAAGAGTGCCAACGAATGACCGCACCATCAGAGGCTCATTGCCGGAGATAACACCCAGGTGCGATTTGAAATAAATCAAATGCTGAGTGGGGGAACCCTTCCCATCGAACGGCGTGAAGTTGATTAGACTAAACTTCGCCGGATAGGGGATTAATTCCCACTCTCTTGGGTATGGACAAGGAATGCCCGTTTTCTTCACCTCTTGAGCAGAAATCAACGTATTGATCTTATTCTCGAGGTTTTTGATCTTCAGGTTTTCACCTGTACCTTCGTTGGCACCCTCGTTACCACCCCCTGCATTGACGAGAGGGTTATTGGCGTCACGGGTTTCATTTGCACCTGTGTCCTCATCTTCCAGATTGTTCTGGTTACGACGACTTGGTTCACCTTGTTGGTTCCTCAATGCCTGAATTTGTTGGTCATGCATCTCTCTCATGGTCTGCATGGCCATCTGCATCTCGAGTCTGAAGCTCTCTTGCTGTTTAGCCATGGCCTCTTCGAGCATCTTGGCCACTTGTTCCGCGCTTATCATGAATGACTCGTGGGGTTCTCCTTCGCTAGACACGGTGTTGTCAGACGCAACCGCAGAGCAAGCATCCGATTCTTCATCTTCTGAAGGTGGTCTTATCCGAACCCTACCATAAGTTCCTCGTGTGATGGCTCCGGACTGCAGACGGGTTAGACGCCGGGATGCTTTCAGAATCGACTCGAGATCATCCCGTACCGATGTCCCCTTATTGGTCATATTAGCGGTGACCCTCGGAAATTCTCCGTCTTCAACCACCGTTCTTCTTCGCCGGAAACGCCTAGGCCTTGGCTTTGGTGTTTCGGTACTGAGCCTCTCAAAAACCGAAACTCTTTCAGGGACCGCTTTGATGCAGTTGCATTCAGACAATACCGCCCGAATGAGTTTGGAACAGGGGCATTGAGTTTCGAGCCTACGAGGACTTCTCTTTCTGGCTCTGCTCGTACCCCCAGCACGATAGTACAGCTCGTCCGTTTGAAAGTCGGAGCAACCTATTGTGTGTTGGCACGATTTCCCAGGTATAACGTCATCGTCATCGGACGACAACGTTTCCTTCTGGGGGCGAATCGCCTTCTTTGGGCTTTCAAGAGTCACGCGCCTTGAAACGCGCCTTTGCGGGCGTGAGTTCTTAGCGTGCTCTTGGACTTCGATGTGTGGCATGGCATGACGCGTGTGCGGTGTGCGGTGTGGCATGGCATGACGCGCGTGCGCGAGGCGTGGCATAGCGTAGCGAGGCGAGGCATGCGTGCATGTGTTATTCAAAGCCTAATTAATAGAAAGCCCAAAACACCCTATTCTTAGGGATCCTCAAAGCCCATAGAGAAGACAAGCAATTTAAACCCTCAACTATTCATCAACTTAGTCCATGTGGGACTATCCATTAAAGGCAAAATTGCCTTTTCTCCTCTACAAGGCCAACAGTCCCCCCCCAAATGGCAATATGGACTGAAACTCAAAGGTAAATAAATCAATATAATCACAAAACAAATATAGGCTGGGTCACCTTTCGTATCGTGAATTTGGGAGAGGTAGATTTCATCTTTGAACCTTTGCTTAGTGAGTTTATCGCTACCTGAGTGACATAATAGACTAGGCCTTGAATTAGACTCCTTGTACCAGGTATTGACGAAAACACACACAATACGTCTTTATTTATTAAGCAAAATAGGTTGAACGTTAAAGACCATGCTCATAATAACCGACTCATGAGAGTTTCTAGGAGTTAGCCCACCCTCCCCCCCAACCGTGGCCATCACGGTTCTTCTCACGTAGGTAAGTCCTCAAAGGGTACTACAACTGGATACCATACCCTCCATAATACATGCGTTGGATTTATTAAGAGTAAAACTCAACCTACCTAGCTGTATCATAAGAGCATCGTCAACATAGAGAAGGGGAAGTAGCAGATGCTACTATAATGATATATGAATATATATAGGTCGATGCTCCACATGAGTGTCACTAGTCCACTTTGTTTCTACCACATTGAACCTACATTAGGACTGCGTCTCCAAATAAAGGTTGGATTCCTACTGTCAGTGACCTCATCTATGTGCTTAACCCCATCTCCCTCAATGAATCTAGAACCATACTCCTGGATAGACCCTTAGTCAAAGGGTCCGCAAGATTCTTTTCAAACTTTACAAAGTCTAGAATCACAACTTTACCCAGTAAGCGTTGTACAGATTTAAATCTTATTTGAATATGCCTGTTAAGTTTTTTATTTACATATACTTGGTCTAGAAGCTCTATGGCGGATCTAGAATCAGAGTGAATAGAAATTAGAGGAGAGGGTTTAGGGATCAAAGGAAGTTCAGAGAGTAGATATTTTAACCATTTTGCTTCTGTGCAAGTGTTATCAAGAGCAATCAATTAAGACTCTATGGTGCTCCGGAAAATTACTGTTTGCTTACGGAATTTCCAGGATATAGCTACACCACCAAAAAGGAATACATATTCCGATATAGATTTTACACTGTTGGAATCCGTGACCCAATCGACGTCACTATACCCTTCTATTACATCAGGGTACCTAGTGTAAGTAAAGCAATAATCAATTGTGCCTTTCAAGTATTTAAATTCTCTCTTTAAGGCAATCCAGTGATCTTTGCTAGGGTTGCTGGTATACTGGCTCAGTCTCCTTACATCATAAGCTATATCGGGTCTAGTCCGGTTGGATATGTACAAGAGAGATTCAATCTGCTGAGAATACTTCAGCTGGGAGACATGTTGACCTTCCTTCTTCTTCAAAGATATAGAAGAGTCATAAGGTGTAGAGACAGGTTTAGAGTTATGAAAATTGAATTTGATCAGTATTTTCTCAATACTATGAAAAAGACTCAAGGAAATTGCTCTAGTGTCTCTAGAGATTTTCATTCCAAGTATCAAGTCAGCAAGACCTAAGTATTTCATGTCAAAGTTCTTGGAGAGATAATCCTTAACCTTTATGATTTCTTCAAGAATTGTTCCAAAGATAAGGATATCATCAACATAGAGACAGAGGATGACGGAGTCATTGTTTATCACTTTAGAGTAAACACACTTATCGTGTTCATTCACAGTGAAACCATATTGTGCAATGACTTTGTCAAATTACCATTCAGAAAAGTAGTCTTGATATCCATCTGATGTATGGTCAGCTTATGGATAGCAGCAAAGGCTAATAATACTCGAATAGTTAAGATTCGAGCTACAGGAGAATATATATCAAAGTAATCGATACCCTTTTGCTGAGTATAGCCTTTAGCTACTAATCCAGCTTTATATTTATTAATGGAACCATCAGCTCTAAGTTTCTTCTTGAATATCCACTTACAACCAACATTACAACCTGGAGATAAGTCGGTGAGTATCCAAGTATGATTTTCCATGATAGATTTTATTTCATTATTAATGGCTTCCTTCCAGAAAGGAGATTCAGGTGAATCCATTGCTTCCTTAAAGGAGCTTCGATCACCTTCAACAAGAAAGGTAAAAAAGTCTTCTCCAAATTCCTTTTGAAGCTTACCTCTTTTACTTCTTCGAGGTTCAATGTCTGAAGGTTGAGAAGAATTAGAAGATGGTCGATCAGAAGGAAGAGATGATATAATATTTTCTAATATTTTGGATTTAAAAAAAAAGATGTTTTCAAAGTAGACTGCATCTCTTGCTTCAATGATAGTATTGTTGGATATGTCACTGATGTCAGATTTAATAACTAGAAATCTGTTAACATTGCTATCTAGTGCATATCTAATAAAAGCAGCATCAACAATCTTAGATTCAAATTTTCTCTTCTTAGGTTCGAGAATAGCTACCTTAGCCAAACAACCCAAACCTGGAAGAAGTTCAACCTAGGAGTTCTCTCCTTCCAATATTCATAAGAAGTTATATTAGAAGATTGCGGGGAATCCTATTAAGAATGAAGCAAGCAGAAAGAAGAGCTGCACCCTAGAGATTTTTAGGTGCTCCTGAACTGAGTAACAAACAGTTCACCATGTTCATAAGGGTTCTGTTCTTTCATTCAGTGACCCCGTTAGACTATGCTGTATAGAAAGCAGTTAACTCATGAACAATACCCTGCTCTTGGCAGTATTCAGTCATTTCATTTGAGGTATACTTCCCCCCACAATCAGATTTTAAAATCTTGATCTTTCTATCAAGTTGGTTCTCAGATTTAGTTTTATACACCTTAAACCTATCTAAAACTTCATCCTTAGTTTTGAGAAGATAAGTGTAACAATATCTGAAGTGATCGTCTATAAATATCACAAAATATCTCCTACCCCCTCGGGTGAGAACTTAGTTCGAGTCACACACATCACCATGAATTAATTCGAGGGGTTCAAAGTTTCTAGTTATAGACTTGAAGGGTTTTTTAGTGTGTTTTCCTTGAACACAAATCTCACACTTAGATGAGAGATCATGAGATGATTTAAGAATAATATTCAATTTAATCATTCTCTACAAAGTTTGAAAGTTTACCTATCCAAGTCGTCCATGCCAAACATCACAAGATTCAACAATTTGTGCAACAGGAGATTCAGGAATTTCATTAGAACTGTAATTGATTATATTGAGCTTGAAAAGACCATTACAGATAAAACCTTTTTCTATGAATACATTATTCTTTGTAATCATAAATTTATTGGATTCCTTTATAATCCTAAAGCCAGCTTTAAGGAGGAGAGATTCACTGATTAAGTTTCAACGGAGAGAAGGAACATGATAAACGCTTTGCAGATTCAGAGCTTTCCCAGAAGTCATGTTGAGCTCTATGCATCCACTTCCCATTATTTGTTTGGTGGAGTTATCTGCTAAGCTTATGCTTCCTCCACGTGATATCTGGTAAGTTAAAAACTAAGCGCAATCATTACAAACGTGAATATTAGCTCTGGAATCCAAGTAACAATCAATGGAAGAAGTAAGAGAATTTACAAGATAGGAAGAAGAAGCTAACCTGAAGGAATTTGGATTTTCATCAATCATGTTTACTTTATTGGATCCATTTCCTTTTAGAGCAGGTTTTGCCGGTTCCTTCATTCGATAGAAGCATTTGGGAGCCAAATGGTTAGTTCTACCACATACATAGCATAACTTTCCATCAGACTTATGGCTAGAAGAGTTGTGATTTGATTTGGAGGAAGATTTGTTGAGGGATTGTTAGTTTTTCTTGAATTTATTCCCTTTGGGTTTGAAATTCTTAGATTTAGACTTATCCTCTATCAAGTTCACTTTAGCTTTCATTTTGGTCTTGGTTTTGGAATTTTGTCTATGCTGGTCTTCAACACGAATAGCCTTGAGGGCTTCAGTTAATGTTAGATCTCCTTGCTAGTGTTGGAGATCTCCAGCAAATCTAGCCCAGGAGGGAGGGAGTTTGTCAATCAAACATGAAACTTTAAAGTCATCAGTAAAGTTGTTTCCCTTTGATTGGAGGTGACGAAGGAAATTTTGGAATTCATAAATTTGTTTATTTATAGGTTTGTCATCAAGCATCATGGACTTATTGAAGGAAGAGGAGGTGAAACACAGAATTCCGGCATCATCAAAGCCATATTCTGCTTCAAGAGCATTCCATAGGTCTTTAGCACTTTTGAACTCATAATATATGTTATAAAGATTGTCCGCAAGTGCACTAAGAATCCTATGACAATAATGATAGTTTATTTCTTCTAGTTTCATATGACTAGAGAAGGAACTAGCACCAAAAGCAGAAGTGGAAGGTGTAGGTTGTTCAGGATTAGGAGAGTTAGAGTTCATAGGGTGAGATCCAAAATATGAAGATTCAGAAGTGTCAATGACAGATAGAAGACCTAGGGTAGTGAGCCATTATCTTATCTGATTAGCCCACTGTTTGTAGTTAATACCGGTGAACTTCTCAGGTTTGACACTCTTGGAATAATCTGTGTTAGCCATAAGTTCGATTTAAGTTAACTAGTCTAGGTATTTTTGAAATCTAAAGGAATGAAAGGTTTTGTCAATACCACTCGACTAGTTACTTAGGAGAGTATGACTTTAAATGATGTACTTCATCAATAAATATGAACAATTAATTACACAAAATTAAAATTATGAACAATGTAAGCAAAATAATATAATTCTAAAACAGTAATTTACGAGAATAATTTAAGCAATGATTTTTTTCTTTAGATTAATTTTCTAACAGAACAAAAAAATTTTAGAATAATATTTTCGGAATAATTTTTTTTAGATTAGTGTAAGAAATTAATTATAGCAATTAATAAGAACTAAAAGCAATTAATTATAAATTTATTTCAGATTTAAAAAATCAATAGCTATAATCCTCAATCTTCTAGATTGTTAACAAAAGTTATTAAATTAAACTTATGACATGCAAATAGAAATCCAAAAAATAAATTAAATAGAAAATCTGGCCCGATAGGGAGCAATCTTGCAAGCATTGCCCTCGAAGATTGAGGACCCGCCTATCGTCCTAGCGCAGATGATCCCCTCTCCACTAGTGGTAAAAAACCCCGGAATCGACCGGCCTCCGTACTCGGGCGAGAGTGAAGTTACTCAGATGAAGAAGATTGCCCAATAAAAGTAAATTGTAATAGAGGAAGATTTTGTGGAAAGGAATAATTCGGAGGTAGAAGAGCGAAGAGAACTTTTTCGTTTTTCGTTTCTATGTTTTCTTCGAACTGATTAGGCCTCTATTTATAGGGTTTAGAAACCCTGAGAGCCATTGCTGGATTCTGCATGTTGCTCACAAATCTCGCACCCGTTACCTGCATGCAGCCGTTACGCATGTTGCTAATTACCGAGTCAAGAAAAAATGTGTAAAACGTGTGAAATGAAGGTTGAAAAATCAAAAAACCACGTGTGTGGCGAGGCGTGCGCACGTGTGTTATGCAAAGCCCAAACAATAGAAAGCCCAAAACACCCCATTCTTAGGGATCCTCAAAGCCCCATTGAGAGGACAACCAATATAAACCGTCAACTATTCATCAACTTAGTCCATGTGGGACTATTCATTGAAGGCAAAATTGCTTTTTCTCCTCTACAAGGCCAACAATTTCGGTGCTAGGGGATTTTCTATGTCTGCTAGGGTTTTTTTAGTGTAGGCGCTCTCATTTTTTCTTTTTTCCTTGTTTCTAATAATTTCATGAGGCCTTTTACGAGGTAGGTGTAGGTGGTGGATGAGTTTGTATAGTATTTTGATAAGGTGTTGGCTTGGATATGATAACATTAAATCCAAATACATCTTATCTTCTTCTTCTCTTATTTGATAGGTGTGATAAAAGATATCAAATTCAACACTAACAATTTCTAGTCTTTTGATTCGATAATAAAATCAAACTTTAGCATTAACTTTACAAACTCTTTTATTGTATAAAAGAGGATATCTTGTGGACGCTTAGGTGATGCTAATGCCCATTTGAGAATAACGGTGTAGAAATTAAATTTTTAACATTGACAAATGTGTAACTACCCCCCTCCCTAAAAGAATGATTTAATTCAATGGTATGATTATAGCCATTAAATTCTGATCCTATCATACACATAATGTATCCCTTTTTTTTTGTGCCGTTCAATCCGAACTATCCACTTCCAATTTTGCCAAATTTGTTTTTGAAAGTATCAAATTGGATTATTGAGTATAAACCATAGGATTCTTGTTGATGAAAGTGCTCATTTTCAAATTTTTCTATAAAAAAATTAGTTTCAACAATTGTACATGCATTCTCAAACATAGGAGGTGAAATAAAAATAAGATGAGCAAAAGGAAGGTAGTCAGAGAAAAATAGAGAAGCTATAAATGGAGAGAAAGGAGAGAATCCAAAGCGCCTCATCTAGGTTTATCTTTAAAATAGATTGGATTTATTTTTTAAAGGCCTGGATTTAATGGATTTTTTTATTTTTCTAAAGTACTAAATAGGATTAAAGAGGTCATTTGGCCCCTTAAAAGTGTTAAAAGTTTAACAAAATCTAGGATGGGGGCAAGCTAAGGGACTAATGCATTTTGAGGGGAAAATTTAGAAATACAATGCAAACTTAAAAACACCTGTGATTTAGGACGGTGTATATTGAAAAACCCCATATTCTTGTAACGTTTTTATATAAAAACCACCTTTACTTTTACCTAAGTTGCTAGTTACCACCTTTAAAGTCTTATTTTGATCAATATGGCCTTTACTTGCTAACATCTTAGCAATGTCACACTTATTTGAGTTTTCAGCCTAAAAAATATGTGAACTGACAAAAATACCCTCGCCGCAAACCAATGCAAAGCACATGTTTCTAGTTAATTAAAACAAATATTTTTAGTATTATTCCCCAAATCTTTCATGTTTTGATATTAAACCCCAAAGTCATCATATTTTGAAAGTCCCCCAAATTGATGTCCTCTTCAATAGACCGGCATCGTAATCATTAGAGAGGGTTATAGGGAGGCCGATTTTGTTCATCTTTTGCACCATGGCTAGGGTTTCGTTGTGGGGGG
>BQKN01000896.1:107955-125228 GCA_022839385.1 Asparagus kiusianus | reverse complement strand
TTTTGACCGAGCCTTCCAGATGTTTGCCGTTTTGCCGTCTTCCGGTTTCGCTGTTGATTTGAACTCTGATTTGTTGATCTAAATCCTGATTTGGCAGTAAATCCGCTTCGGTGTTTGAGTTTGAGTTCGGATCCGATCTTGATTTGTTCGAGTCCGTTCCCGATCTTGATTGATGTGGTGGACTCTACGGTTGGATGATTCGTTGATTCATCGACCCGTTAGCTTGATTAGGCACGCGATTGGAAGTATTCCGTTGTTTGCGTGCGATTCGTTAACCTCATCACCTCGTTAATCCGTTTCATCGCGTCTCTCTTGGCTTCGATATTGTGGTTTAACGATCATTCTTGGATTCATCGCCCGATGGTTCGTTGGTTTGTCGAATCACCGTGTCGAGCTGTGTTAAGGGACCTATAAGTAGTTTTATACGCCTACAGATACCCCCTCCAAAGTATTTTAGCCTCATTCTTTTATAGAAGAGTCTGGAATACTTTAGATATGATTGTCCCAACCTTCAATCGGTTATGACGGGATGTTTGGAATGGCTTCTATTCTTGATTCCTTCAATCCTCCAGGCTATTCGGTGCTTTGTCGAATGTCTGCAAGGGTTCCGGTGCTGCATTTATTGTCTGACCGTTGTCGGAATTTTGAACTTGAAGCTAACTCCTGATTTTTATTATCTTTAGCTCGTGCTTGCTGTTTCAACATAGAATTGACCATCGATTGTCGGCGTTGAGTTTTCATTTGCAACACGTTGTCCGGCGTTTGAGCTTCTTTGTGACGCGTTGTCTGGCGTTTGAGCTTCATTGTGACGCATTGTCCGGCGTTCGACATAGTTTATACTCGTACGTCTGCTGGAGTATACACAGTTTTAAGCTCTTAAGGTATTGGAGCGTGGCAGATACTCGAGTCACGAGACCAATCTACCGAGTTGATGTGTCAATGACTCGTATTTATGGAATTTTTGGCAAATTCTCAGCCATCAACGGGTTTGATAAGCCTTTACCGACTACCGTTTGAGTCGGGCTAGCATGCGGATTGTTTAAATCCGTTCCACATGTGACGTTAAGCTAAAAGAGTTAACCCTTTTAGTGCTACGATATTGAATACGTAGACTTCGTCTTTCTCCTGTGAAAAGACTAAATAGCGACGTGTATGAGATGTTGACTTAGGATTTTTGGCAAATCCTCAGCCCTCAACGGATTTGACGTGCTCTTACCGATTACCATTTGAATCGGGCTTACATGCGGATTGTTTTAATCCGTTCCGCATGTGACGTTGTGCTAAAGGAATGAACTCCATTAGACTTTATGCTATGATGTTGAATACATAGGCTTTACCATTTGTTACGGGAATAGGCTACCCGACGACGCGTGTTAGGCGTTGACTTTAGGATTTTTGGCTAACCCCCAGCCTTCAACGGATTTGATTAGCCTTTACCGACTACCGTTTGAGTCGGGCTAGCATGTGGATTGTCTAAATCCGTTCCGCATGCAACGTTGTGCTTGCGAAATGAACTCCCTTAGACTCTTTGCTACGACTTTGAATACGTAGACTTAGCCATTGTTACGGGAATAGGCTACCCGGTAACGTGTATTAGACGCTGACTTATCCTTACTTAGGTTTCAGGATAAGATACCCTAGAATCGAACTCTGGTGTCTTTTTCTACGGAGAAAGACTAAACCGACGACGCGTGTTAGGCGTCGGCATATCCTTTCTTAGGATTCAGGATGAAATTCCCCATGCATGTAAGGCATGGATTTTGGTGTTATTAATAACAACCTGCCACAATGTTGAATATGTGGGCAAGTGTTCTTTTTAACGGTTAAGAACTAACCGGCAGCGTGGGTTAGGCGCAGACTTATCCCTGCTTAGGATTCGGGATAAACTTCCTAGGACGAATCCTAAATTTGATAAATTCTTGGAAAAAGGGTTGGTGTGGGAAAGAAAGAATTTTATATTCTATTCTCCGAACAAGGAAGGAAGAATTTTATATTCTATCCCTTGATTTTGGAAAGGAAGAATTTTATATTCTATTTCCAGTGCAAGAAAGAAACTAGAAGTAGGATCTCCACTCCGAGAATCCGGAAGATCTACATAAGCTTACCTTTTATAGGATTGGTTATCTAGATGAGTTTTTCATTTATCGAAATAAAATTTCAACTTTGGTTATAACCATGAAGAGGTTTAACCAAAGAGAAAAGAAGGGAGTTCTTTCGTTTATCGAAAGGAGGCTCTGAATTGAAAGTGGACCTCTTGTTCGTGGAAAGAATCAAGAGGGGAATTTGTTGGTGGCTTGGACCAAAAAGACACTTTTGGTGGACTCACTGTCAATTGAAATTGATCAGTGAGGGATTTTGGTGGTAGAAATAATTTTGGGTTATCCTCTAGAGTATTAAGTGTAATATTCTTCAAGGAACTTCCCGATAAATGGGTTATCCTGAATGTACTAGGGATAGTATTTTTTCAGAAACTTCCCATTTATTGGTATTAATTGCCTGACGCCCTCTAGAGAAATTAGGCGATAAGCGCCATTTGAGTAGACCGTGTCTATCACAAACGGCCCTTCCCATTTGGGTTCAAATTTACCTTTCTTCTTGGAGTTGAGGATTATCGGTCGGCGAGCAGCGAGGACCAGATCTCCTTCCTTGAAGCTTCTCTGTCGGACTCTTTTGTTAAAAGCCCTAGATATTCTAGCTTGATAAAACTCAATGTGTTGTTAATCTTCCAAGCGCCTTTCATCCAACATTTCGAGTTCTTCGAGACGTTTCTGATGTTGCTCTTCCGTTGTCATCTCAGTTGCGAGAGCGATCCGAAGGGATGGGATTTGAATTTCCAACGGTAACACAGCTTCACATCCATACACCAACGAATATGGGGTAGCTCCTGTAGGTGTGCGTATGGTGGTACGATAAGCCCAGAGTGCTTCACCGAGTTTATCGTCCCAGTCTCGTTTATTGGTCTTCACGAGCTTTGACAGGATCTTGATGATCGTCTTGTTAAAAGCCTCAGCTATTCCATTCGAAGCGGGATAATAAGCCGTTGACGAAACATCTTGAATTTTGAACTTGTCATAAAACCTGACGAAAGCGTTGCTTATGATCTGTGGACCGTTGTCATGAATGATCCGTCTTGGCACGCCGTGTCGGTATATGACGTGATGTTTGATGAAATTGATGACGTTGTTCGTCTTCACTTCTTTAAGTGGAAACGCTTCAGCCCACTTTGAAAAGTAATCCTTGATTGCGAGAATGAATCGATCACCTTTGACTGAAGGGGGAAAAATAGGACCGACAATATCCATACCCCATGTCTCGAATGGCCAAGACGTGGTTGACGTGTGTAAACGCTCTGGTGGTTGGTGCATATAATTTGCATATACTTGACAGGCGTGACATCCTCGGGCGTATTTGATTGCGTTACGAACCATTGTTGGCCAAAAATATCCCATTCTCCTGATGCGATCATACAGTTTGGGTCCAGGCTGATGCGCACCGCATTCTCCTTCGTATGCTTCCTTAAGAACTTCTTCTGCTTCTTTGTTCGAAAGGCATCTGAGTAACAAATCATCGTACCCTCGACGGTATAATGTATGAGTCTTAGTATTATAGAAGAATCTTGGTGCTCTTCGGCGGATTGATTCCCTTTCTTTTACATCCTCTGGCAAAATACCATACTGGACATAGTCAATGATGGGAAAACGCCAATCTCGGGACTCAGACCCAATTTGAGTTGAGTTCACCTCCTTGGCGCTTATGTTTCTATCATCTTCCTCTTCGATATCCATATTGTATATGGGTATGCAGAGTTGATTTGATCTTACTGTGACTAGCAGTTCAGTTTCGGGAGGCTGCGCAAGTGATACTGCTAGTGCTGCCAGTGCATCCGCATAAGCGTTCTAGAGACGAGGGATGTATTCAATAAAGAATTCTTCAAAAGAATCTGCCATTTTGATGGCCTCCTGGTGGTACGGGATCAGGTCTTGGTTCCTGACTTCATAGTCTCCACGGACTTGGTTGACTATCAATTAAGAATCCCCAAAGGCTTCGAGATATTCGACCCCCAGCTCCTTGGCGAAACTGAGTCCAATGAGAAGCGCGTTGTACTCGGCTACGTTATTGGAACATGGATCAGTTAGTGAATAAGCCCGAGGCATCACATGCTTCCCTGGGGAAACTAAGACAACTCCAACTTCGGAGGAGACATTAGAACATCCGGGGGTTATTGCTACATTAGCTACTCTTGAAGCACCATCGAAGTATAATTGCCATACTTGTTGGTGCGATGTAGTGTTAACCTCGTGGGTTTCATCCGGTAAGTCATCATATACTTCTGCCGTATCTGTTGTCGGGTTTGGCGCCAAAAGATCACAAATCGCTTGTCCTTTGACCGACTTCTGCTGTTTGAAGTGCAAATCATACTGGGACAAGAGAAGGGCCCACTTCGCTAACCGCCAATTCATCGAACCCGGTTGAGTCATAAATACCCGTACTGGATTAACGTTAGAAATGACGTAAATCGTCTGTCCGACCAAGTAATGCCGCATCTTTTGTACTGTGAATACCAATACGAGGCATTCTTTCTCAATCATTGGATATCGAGACTCGGCGCCTACTAAGGTCCGACTTAGGTAATAGACTACCTGTTCGTGACCGTTATCATCGTCTTGTGTTAGTAAAGCACTTATCGAGTGATTCATCGCCTTGAGATAAATCAAGAACGGTTTACCTGATTTCGGTGCAACGAGAACAGGAGGATTCGTTAGATATGTTTTGATATCTTCGAGTGCTTTTTGGCAGGCGTCGTCCCAAATAAATGACACACCTTTCTTGTTTAGCTTAGAGAATGGTTGGTACTTCCCAGAACAATTTGAGATGAACCGCCGGATGTAAGCTAAACGCCCTTGCAATCCTCTGAGTTCTCTTAGATTTCTAGGGGGTTGCAGTTCATGTATTTCCTTCACCTTATCGGGATCGATATGTATGCCCTTAGTGGTGACGACGAATCCAAGGAATTTTTCGCTAGACATTCCAAGGAAAGATTTATTGGGGTTCATCTTCAATTGATGACTCCGCATGAGATCGAACATCGTCTTCAAGTCCTTGATGTGATCTTCTTTGTTATGGCTTTTCACAACCAAATCATTAACGTAGCACTCGACTGTTTTCCTGAGATGTTCTTGAAAAATCTTAGTCATTGCTCGCTGGTACGTAGCGCCTGTATTCTTTAGACCGAAAGGCATCACCATGTAGTAAAAGACACCGAGGGGCGTTTTGAACGTTGTATGCTTCTCGTCATCTGGGTGCATCTTGATTTGGTTATAACCTGAAAAACCATCCATAAAAGACATTCTCTCAAATCCGCATGTATTATCGATAATGACATCCGTGATTGGGAGAGGAAAGTCGTCTTTTGGACATGCCGCATTCAGGTTCCTGAAGTCGATGCAAATCCTAATTTTACCATTCTTCTTCATGACGGGAACAATATTTGATAGCCAGTCTGGATGTTGCTCCTCTCGGATAAATCCTGAGTCGATCAACTTCTTAACCTCTGCCTCAATGGCTTCCATAATCTGCGGACGAAACCGTCTTTGCTGTTGTTTGACAGGTTTGGCATCCGGCTTGATATCGAGGCGGTGCATTGCCACATTAGGGTCGAGCCCTGGCATGTCTTCATAGTTCCAAGCGAAGACGTCAATATATTCCCTGATGAGAGCAACTAATTCCTCCTTCTCATTTGGGGGAAGACTATCACTGATGAATATAGGTTTTGGGTTGGCCTCATCGCCCATGTTGATTTGGACTATTTTATCTTCAGTAGGGGGTTCCCTCTGCTCAAACCTATCACCGTACTGCATGTTCAGGTGATGAACCCATGGGTCTTCCCATGTTGGTATTTGATCGTCGTCCTCCATTGTGGATGGATCAGCTGTAGCCATATTCGTCATTAGAGATTTGAATACTTCTCCCAGACTTGTATCGGAATCCCATTCCGAGGAATTTGACGAGTACCCATCTTTGTATTGCTCAGATGATTGGTTATTGATTAACCAGCAACATTCGTCTTCTGAAGAAGAGACATACCCTAATCCTCGTCTGAATTTATAATAATCATCCGGTTTCCCTTTTGGTACATATGCTGCTTTGGCTGGAATACGGGAACCTCGATCGAAGTATAAACCTTCTCCGAGTGTGAAATCATATCCCTGTTTTTCCATGAGCTTGCGCGCTTCCGGACTATACTTAGATAAATGTTGACCAGGTTTGTCCTCATTCTCATCTCCCCTTAAGAAATGATCAGGTAATGGAAAACTCTCTTCTTTACCGTAAATCACTTCTTTTTCGCCTCCTATTTTGGCAGGAACGATCAGGGTTGTTCCGAAAGAATGTTGGAGGTGTTTCTTTGTTATATATGACGATCGGAACGGCGTATATAAATCAGGATTATCATACAATCCCTTTATCACATCATCAAGAGACAGTGAGTACTCTAAATCATCATTTATTTCATTATTGTCAAGTTGCCAGTTACAACTGCCATCTGACGATTGTTCATCATCAAGATTGATTACAAAGGGTATAATGTCATTTAAAAAAAAAACCTCCATCGTAATCAAATCCGGCTTCGGTATCAGCTTCTTCTCCGCTGTCTGTGCTATGGGCCGATGGTTCAGTATCGGATTCATTATCATAAAGGAGAGAATCAGTGAAATAATTCTCAAACCCATTGAATGGTTACTTATCCGCGACCACCGTCCTAACCTTATTATCAGTGTCGACATACTTCAAATACTGATGGAGAGTGGAGGGGATTATAACGTTACTATGGATCCAAGGTCGACCCAATAGTAAGTTATATGAAGTCTCGGTATCAATCACATAACATGTGACCTCCGTCTTCAAATCCCCCATTTGGCATTTTATCCGGATATTACCCAAGGGTCTTAACCCGCTAGTGTTGAATCCATAGATGACAGTGCCTGTGGCCGCCAATTTGCTAACTGGAATGCCGAGGTTATGCATCAAGCGAAGCGGCATAATACTCACAGCGGAACCCGGATCTACTTGGATTCGGTTGACTTCGCTGGAGCCAATGTACCTAACGAAATATAGGGGTCGATCATGGTTCGAATTCTTTGTCTGCATATCCTCTTTGGTGAAGGTAATGCAGGGAAGGTTCTTAGCCGCTATATTGCAGTGTTGAATTAACGGTTCTGACCCTTCAGGTACCGGCTTGATCTGAGTAAGGAACACTTCTAAATTGGTCAAGGCTTCTTGCAAGGCTTCCCTGGTTTCTTTAGACAACCGTAGCAACTCATACAATGTTATCTGCGCTGGAATGTTAGCTAGTTGAGCCATAATATCGAAGATGTGCGGAGTGTTCGAGCTCTCCGGTTTATCTCTTCCAATCGGACGATTGAAACGAGACTGCTTCGGATTCTGAACCTCCTGGGGCCTCTTTTCTTTCTGTTTATCAACCGACTGTCGTCGAGCTTCTTCAACCGGTCTAGGATTTGTAACCACCCCCAGTTCCGTAAGATTTTTGGCTGGTCCCTGTTTAGTCACCCCCTGCTCAGCTAACTGATCACTAGGCGATGGATATTTTAAGTGATACTCATTTCCGCTTCTAGTGGCAAAAACTTCTTGTTCTTCTTCGGAGAGTGGGAAGGTAGGAGCTTCATCACCATCCTCTTCGAAGATCGCGGAAGTAGCATTGCAGGACTTGCCCTTACCCTTTCTGGTCGAGGAAGTTGCTCACTGATCGTCTTTAATAAGATCAGGATGGACCCAGAGAATTTCGCCGTTTGGGGCTGTGTGTGGCACAAGTCCTTTTTGGCGCTGTCCGTATGGGTCATCGTTTATTGTCTTCATTCCCACTTTGGTGATGCGTTTTGGTTCAAACCACGCTGTGGGTACTGATCCAAAGCTGATTGATACTGCATTTGCTCCTACATTCTTGGGCGGCTTCAGGGTTATGACGCCCACATCAATTAACGCCTGGATCTTGTCCTTGAGATGGTAGCATGACCTTGTAGGGTGATGGACCGCTCTATGGTATGCGCAATACTTCGGATCCATCACTTTGCTAGCCCCTTCTTGATCCACGATCGCCGACAGCTGGATTTTGTTATTCTCCAACAGGTACTTAAAGATAATGGGAACTTTGTTATCTTTGAAGGAGTACACTTTAGGAAATCTTGGCTCCGAAGATTTCTGCTTCTGAGACCGTTGTCGCTATTATGACTTCGACTGTTGTGGTGCTTGTTACTGCGGCTGTTGCTGAGGTTGCAATTGGAAAGTTTGATTAGCATCAACTACGTTAACATGTGCCTTACCTTTCCCTCGTGGGACGAAATTCTGTGCCGGAGCATTCGTCGCCTGTTGGCCTCTCTCCGCCTTCTTCCGTCTGAGGAATCGCTCGGCTTGCTCTCCTCGGACCTTCAAATCCTTCCATGTTTTGGATGGTGTTGTCCCCATTGCTTCTAACACGTCCAACGCGAGGTTGTTGTGGCAAGTCTGGAGAATGAACTCCTCAGTGATCGAGTCCCGACAGTTCATCACCATGTTCCGAAACCTTTTGACAAAGGTATCAACTAATTCCCCGTCTTTCTGTTTCTCGTCAAGCAACGATCCGATGGATATCTCAGTGCCGTCGTCGAAGAAGTTGGTGAGGAATTTGGTCTCCATGTCGTCCCAGCTATTCATGCTTCCTGGCTTAAGGCGGCGATACCAATCGAAGGCGGCTCCACGAAGAGTGCCAACGAAGGACCGTACCATCAGAGGCTCATTACATGAGATAACCCCCAGGTGTAATTTGAAGAAAATCAAATGCTGAGTGGGTGAACCCTTCCCATCAAATGGCGTGAAGTTAATTAGATTGAACTTCGCCGGATAGGGGATTGATTCCTATTCTCTTGGGTATGGACAAGGAATGCCCGTCTTCTTCGTCTCTTGAGCGGAAATCAACGTATTGATTTTGCTCTCGAGGATTTTAATCTTCAAACTTTCACCTGTATTTTCGTTGACATTCTCGTTACCACCCTCTGCATTAACGGGAGGATTATTGGCATTATTAGCTTCATCCGCATGTGCGTCCTCATCTTCCTGATTAACCTGGTTATGACGACTTGGTTCGCCTTGCCGGTTTGTCAGTGCCTGGATTTGTTGGTCATGCATTTCTCTCATATTCTGCATGGTCATCTGCATTTGAACCTGAAGCTCTCCTGTTGTTTGGCTATGGCTTCTTCGAGCATCTTGGCCACTTGTTCCATGCTTATCATAAGTGACTCGCGGGGTTGTCCTTCGCTGGACACTGTATTATCTGATGTGACCGCAGAGCAAGCATCTGATTCTTCATCTTCTGAAGGAAATCTTGTCCGAATCCTACCATAAGTTGCTCGTATGATGGCTCCAGACTACAGACGGGTTACACGCCGGGGTACTTCCGGAATCAACTCGGGATTATCCCGTGTCGATGTCCCTTTGCTGGTCATATTAGTGGTGACCCTCGGAAATTCTCCATCTTCGACTACCGTTCTTCTTCGTCGGAAACGCCTAGGCCTTGGTTTTGGCGTTTCGCTACTGAGTCTTTCAAAAACCGAAATTCTTTCGGGGACTGTCTTGATGCAGTTACACTCAGACAGTACTACCCGAATGAGTTTAGAACAGGGGCAGTGGGCTTCTAGTCCTCGAGGACTCCTTTTTTTGGTTTTACTCGTACCCCCAACACGATAGTACAACTCGTCAGTTTGAAGGTCGGAGTAACCTATCGTGTGTTGGCACGATTTCTCAGGTATAACGCTGTCATCATCAGATGACAATGTTTCCTTCTGAGGGTGAACTGCCTTCTTTGGGCTCTCAAGAGTCACGCGTCTCGAAACACGCCTTTGTGGGCGTGAGTTTTCGGCGGGCTCCTGGACTTCAATACGCAAACTGGTGCGCATAGTTACCATGATCTCCTTATCCTATTGAGGGTGGCGGCGACCCCCGGCATGTTGAGTCGTTCGGGTCTTCTTCATCGGGCCCAAACGTTCTTAGACTGGAGCTTTGCATCGCTCATCGGGGAGTGGACCGAGGCGCTCCAAAACTGACCTCCTTCTCCGGGATGGCTCGGGAGGTTGAACTTTTGTCGAAGGCTGCAATGGTTGCTCTTTAGCCTGAATCGCCACTTCAGACTTCGGATTCTATACTTGGCGGGTTGGTGGCGGCTTCTTGGCCACTTCCTTCTGCAGCCTTCTACGGGCTTCTTGGACTTGAGCCCGTGCCTGCGCTGACAGTGCGCGGCGCTTACGAATGCGCTCATCCAGTGTCGAACGATTCCGTTTAACACGGATCCATTCATTCGTTGGCGGCCTGGAGGAGCTGCCATTCATTGGTTGTTGAGGCTGTTTGCCTCTCCTGTTCTTCAAATCCTCCTTGTAGCGGATTCCGTCAACGGACTCCATTGGCTTCGCGATTTGTCGCGCCAGGCGTTGACGTTACCTCTGGCGGGCTCTCTTTGAGAGAGTCACCACACCCTCAGCGGCGGAAGAGTTGGCCAGAACAGATCTGACCTGGTTAGAGGTTGGTAGAACCTCACCCGATGCAACTTTGGCATCGATCGGGGTGAGATCTTCGTTGGTATTTTCTACTTCCTTATACCAACGGGCTCTTCTCCTGGAGGAGAACTTCTTGGACTTGCGGGGGGAGGTGGATCAGGACGAGGATGATAGATACTCCTCGAACTTCTGTTGGTCGAATTCATACTCGACCTCCTCCTCGACCGGGATTGAGATCCGCGGCTGCGACGCAACGATCTCGGCAGCGAGATCGGTGGCTCCCACTGTAGTCGCCAGATTATTCGCGGGAAAAATTGTGTTCTTCATTGAAGTCATTATTTTCTTAAATAACTGTTTGTCGGTTACAAAAGACTCGGTCTTTTTATAAGATCCGGTTACAACGAAATCAAAGAAAAAAATAAAAAAAGATTACAACTTTCCTGAACAAATCGCAAGATCCTATTTTGCGGTCTCTTGCTTTTGTGGGTTCTTCGCCTGCGCCGGGGTTAATCCGTGGACCACCGCGCGATCTCAATCCGGTTGGATCTACACAGTATGATGGGTGCTATTTCACAAAGGAAATAACAGCCGGGGGTATTATTTCACCAAGGAAATAATAGCCCTAAATAATCGAAATCGACCAAGCGAAATCGAGACTCTTCTCGGGATCAAAAACCAAGTTGTGATCCAGAGGATAACCGTGTAGATCTCAGATCTGATCTCTCTCGAACTCCTGCCTTATTTGGCGTGGATGATCGCCAAGAACCAGATCTGAAAAAGTGCAAGCCTTCAAAGCTTCAAAAACTCCGAGTTTTAGATCTCAATCCAGCAGAGCTTCGCCTCCAAAAATTCCAACCTCCTGAACAATGAACCCTCTAGCCTATTTATAGGCAATCAGATCTGTGCCTTGGCCCAGGTGGCCGAGGCACCGAACTACCAAGAGGTGGCTCGGCCACCGAGCCACCACCTGGTGGCTCGGTTTTGGCCGAGCCACCAGGTGGTGGCTCAGCCACCGAGCCACCCCTAGGTAGCTCGGCTTTGGCCGAGCCACCTAGGTGGCTTGGCTTTGGCCGAGCCACCTGGGAGTGGCTCGGTTTTGACCGAGCCCTCCAGGTGTTTGCCGTTTTGCCGTCTTCCAGTTTCGCTATTGATTTGGACTCTGATTTGTTGATCTGAATCCTGATTTGGCAGTAAATCCGCTTCGGTGTTCAACTTTGAGTTCGGATCCGATCTTGATTCGTTCGAGTCCGTTCCCGATCTTGATTGATGTGGTGGACTCTACGGTTGGATGATTCGTTGATTCATCGACCCGTTAGCTTGATTAGGCACGCGATTGGAAGTATTCTGTTATTTGCGTGTGATTCGTTAACCTCGTCACCTCGTTAATCCGTTTCAACGCGTCTCTCTTGGCTTCGATATTGTGGTTTAACGATCATTCTTGGATTCATCGCCCGATAGTTCGTTGGTTTGTCGAATCACCGTGTCGAGCTGTGTTAAGGGACCTATAAGCATTTTTATACGCCTACAGAGAGTGAAAGGAAGCAGGGGCTGTTGGTGGCTTCTTTGAGGGCTGCGGGTGGTTTGTAGAGGTAGGCGGGGTTGTTCAGAAGGGCGGAGCGCAGGGAGGGGGAAGGGTCGAGGGGCTAGTTGCATGAGATGGGATTGGGGCTGATCAGAAAAGGAGGGGAAGGGAGGTGGCGAGTAGAGGAGATGAAGGCTGGGCACAGATGTTGATGGAGGAAGATGAACGCGAGGATGTTGGTTTTGTTGTTCGAAGGTGGAGAGGAGAAGGGATCAGGCGGCTATGGGAAGAGATGAGAGCTCGGGCGTGACTTTGGAGGAGTGGCGGCTGGGGTTATGCGGGTTGTAAATAGGAGGGTAGGGAGATGGAGGTGGTCGTGGTTGCTGGAGGAGTTGTTTACGTGGGGAAGAAAGAGAAAAGTGGCTGTATGTGAGGAGGAAGGTAACGTAGAAAATTACCTAGGGTTTCACACCCGATGGTTTCACACCAAAAAAAATAGCCAACACAATATATATTTTTCAATATTCAATAATAATTCTGATTACAATTGTGTTTAAATAGAATAGAAAATACAAGATTCCCTAAATCACTCAAATGTCTCACAATCAATCAGTTAGCAAAACTGATTAACTACCAAAATTCAAAATTTAAATTAACTATTACAACTAAAATACTACTAACAGAAATAACCACTAAACTGAAAATCAAAACCACACAGCAGAGATCTGATATAACGCTGAAATGCGGCATCTCCTGCGCTGATAAACACGACGAAAATCACGTGCACGCATCTGGATGTCCTCATCATTCTCCCCAAGTGGGAGAGAACTCGACCCTGTCGAGTGTAAATCAGGATGGCTATCATACTGCTCAATAAGATCTAGATCCAGCCTCTGTAAGTCACCTCGATCGAGCCAAGTATCAATAGACTCAGGTTGACCTTTCTAATGCACCAAGTACCTGCGGATACGACCGTAGCTAGTAGAAACAATATTATAATTAATAATATTATCAATGTCATGTGCTATATGTGGGGTTGATATTTGGGGAAGTGGAGGTAAAGGGGAGCTCTCAGAAATAGGCTCAGGGGTAAGATCATCAACCAGTAGGTTGTCAGGGTTAAAATATGGGCGTTTGTACTCTACTAAATCCTTAATATTAAAAGTTGAACCAATATTAAAACCTTCAAGAAGGTTGAGAACATAAGAATTATAATTAATTTTCTTGAGAATTTTGAAAGGTCTTGCACTTCGTGCATTCAACTTTTTAAAAGTTCCCGGAGGAAACCGTTCCGGACGTATCCGGACCATCACATAGTCACAAACACTAAATTCTTTGAACCTCCTTCTTAGATTTGCTCGCATTTTATAGTTAGCATTGCTATCATTGATCTTTTTATTGATTTCCTCATGCAATTCATGAATGCAAGATGCAAATGCAGATGCTGATTCAGATACTCTGTGATGTTCAGACACGGGGATAAGATCTATAGGCTGTCTAGGTTTGTAACCATACACGACTTTAGCTGGACTTATACCTATAGACCTATTTACAGAGTTATTATAAGGAAATTTAGCAGTAGACAGATGTTGATCCCAATCCCTAAGATTTTCACCAACTAGCGATCTCAAAAGGTTACCTAAGCTCATGTTAACTACCTCGGTTTAACCATCGGTCTGGGGATGAAAAGCAGTTGAGAATTGAAGCACAGTTCCCATCTTGTGCCAAAGGGTTTTCCAAAAATAGCTGGTAAACTTAACGTCCCTATCAGACACAATTTTTTTCGATAATCCATGCAGTTTAACAACTTCGTTAAAGTACAGCTTGGTCACATGAGAAGCGTCGGAAGTTTTGGAGCACGGTATGAAGTAGGCCATTTTGGAGAATCGGTCCACAACAACAAGGACAGAATCATGTTTTCTAATCGTTTTCGAAAGTCCTAACTCGAAGTCCATACTGACATCCTGCCATAGACAATTTGGGTTAGGGAGAGGGGTGTACAGACCAGTATTCTGCTTGCGTTGTTTAGCTAGTTAGCATGTGTGACATCGACCCACTAGCCTAACAACCTAACGTTTAATGCTTGGCTAGTAGAAGCGACATTCAACTGACTAGATAGTCTTGTCATTCCCAAAATGTCCTGTAAGGACTCCAGTATGTAGTTCCCAAATCAAAAATTCTCTTAGAGAGGTGTTGGGAATACACAACTTGTTAAAATGGAAAAAATATTCATCCTTCAGGAGAAAGTCATCTATTTCACGGGTCACTCCATCACTCAGCAAAGTGTAAGCTTCACTAAAATCAGAGGACGACTCATACTGCTCTTTGACTTTCTCAAACCCGATTACTTCTGCACTCATATTGAAAAGAAGGTGCATGCGGCTATTGAGTGCGTTAGTGGCCTTATTCTCTACTCACGCTTTATGTTTAACCGTGTAGGTGTAGTCCTAGAGGAACTCAACCTAGCGACCATGTCTAGCATTCATCTTCTTTTGGGAGTGAATATATCAAAGGGCCTCATAGTCAGAATATATAATGAATTCTTATGGTAGCAGATAGTGACGCCAGTGTCAAAGAGATTGAATCACCGCATAGAATTCTTTACCATTGGTGGAATAATGCTACCTAGTGTCATTGAGCTTCTCACTAAAGTAAGCAACAAGATGTCCTTCTTGAGATAGGACTCTACCTATACCAATACCAGAGGCATCGCACACAACTTTAAAGACCTTATAAAAATCGGGTAGGCGCATAATAGGTACTTGCGACATTGTCTGCTTGATTTCCATGAATGCCTTGGTAGCAGCTTTTGACCACTCAAGTTCATCTTTCTTCAAGCAATCAGTAATAGGGGCCATGATGGTACTGAAACCCTTTATAAACTGACGATAAAAAGTAGCAAGTCCGTGAAAACTTCTAACATCTCTAATATTCTTAGGCTCGGGCTATACTTCGATAGCTATAACTTTCTCAGGGTTAGCAGATACTCCTTCAGAAGAGACCACAAATACTTACAAAATGACTTGGTGTGTAAGAAAAATACATTTCTTAGGATTGGCATAGAGTTGCTCTTTTCTTAACACAACGCAGACTTGACGTAGATAGTCCATGTGTTGCCCACGAGAGTTACTATAAATAAGGATATCATCAAAGTATACCACCAAGAATTTTCTAGTGAAGAGGCAGAGTACTTGAGTCATCACTCTCATAAAAGTACTCGGAGCATTAGTCAAACCAAAGGGCATGACCATCCATTCTTACAATCCGTCTTTCGTCTTGAAAGCGGTCTTCCATTCGTCACCGGGATGGATGCGAATTTGATGGTAGCCACTCTTAAGATCAATCTTAGAAAACATAGTGGCTCGAGACATTAGATCAAGCATATCATCCAACTGAATGGGGAAACGATACTTCACCGTGATCTTGTTGATTGAACGGCTATCCACACACATACGCCATGTTCCATCTTTATTTGACGTCAGTAATGCGGGGACAACACAGGGGCTCATGCTTTCTTTCACAAAATCCTTTTTTAGAAGTTTATCAACTTGCCTTTTTAGCTCTGCTTGCTCATTGGGGTCATCCTGTAGTGAGGCAAATTAGGAAGAGTTGCTCCCGGGATTAAATCAGTCGCATGTTAGATGTCACGCATCGGGGGTAACCGGTTTGGCAGGTCTTCAGGGAAGACATCAGCAAATTCTTCCAATATAGGAGCGACTTCTGGAGGGACCACATCAGCAATATCCTTAGGATATTCTCTAGTGGCAAGGGCAAAAATGGGAGTTCCATTGGTTATCTCACGAATGATCTCTATGGCTCCAATCAACTTAACGCCATTGGAAGACTTGTTAGGTTAGATTGTTTGTCACTACCTTTCAGTTGAACTAGAAGGGATCTTGACCTTCGTCATGCTCGAATAATAGCATGTTTGATCAAACCCGAAGATATGAACATCATTATCAGACAACCAGGGTCTTCCAAGAATAACTTAACCCACTTCTATCTTTAGAATATCGCACCAAACGTTTTCCTTGTAAATGGCAAATTAAAGAGGGACTAAACACCTCTCTTGGACATGAAGTGTAGTGTCATTAATCCATGATACTTTGTAGGGGTTAGGATGGGGTACAACCTTAAGACCAATCTTGGCTACTATAGTTGATGAGACCGCATTAATTTAGCTTCCATTGTCCACAATCACTTTGTAATTCTTATCGCCAATCTTTGTGAACGTGTGAAAGATGGAAGTACGCCTCGAATCATCAATAGCCTTAGGTTGAGAGATGGTGCATCTAATAACAGATATAGTCGGGATCTCAATTTTTCTAAGACAACCTAAGACAGTATCATCTACGTCATCCTTAAATTCGTCGGTATCATCGTCAAATTGATGGACAAATTTATCTTTATCAAGTTCAGGTTCATATTCATATTGGCCATCGATGATAGAGACTTTATGACGGGTCGGGCAGTTCATAGAAATATATCCATACCCTTGACATTTGTATCACTTGACGTGAGGGCTAATCTTAGAGAAATCTCTTTCTGGTTCCTTGCCCTTGGGGTCGACTCTAGGCTGAGAAGAACTAGGGTTAGATCAACTCTGAGATTGACTAGACATAGGGGCACTGGTGGACTAGGAGGAATGAGTTTGTAAGTCTTGACTCCTATGAGATTGGTGGGATTTAGCTTCATCCAAATCTTGAACTAAGGCGATGCCACTTGCTCAATGGTGCTGCATCGAGTGAACAATTCGTCAAATTAAGCAACATATTCTTTTGTAGATTTGGTTCCTTGAGTAAGGCGATGCCACTTGTCTAGCAATCTCTGAAAAAAGATGGTAGGAGATATTTTTGTTTCAGTTCATCGGCCACTTCTTGCCAAGTTAAAATTGGTAACTCACCTCTAATATGCCTTAACATTTATAGGTTAGACCAATATTAGCAGGCTGGTTCGATAAATTTCATTACAGCGAACTTGACCTTTTGGGGTTCCGTTAATGTGTACGAATTGAAGTAGTGATCCATATCCTTCAGCCAGTCTAAGAAATCTTATGGGTTGAACTTTCCATCAATGGTTGGTGCTTCAACTTTGATAATCACATTTTATTGTAATTTTATACCCTCATTATCTATTTTATATGAATAAATATGCTACTAATAATTGTTTTTATCTTTTAATTGCAGGTTAATGAAGAATAAATCTCAAACTCC
>BQKN01000896.1:76105-97955 GCA_022839385.1 Asparagus kiusianus | reverse complement strand
TAAATTGTGCACTTGCAATTTTGGTACATAATTATGCCGCATCAAACTTTAATGCTCCTCAGGTTTTGTGCATCTCGATCAGGCACAGGTTGATGTGGGGATCGATGAACTATGTGTCCATAACCTTGACCTTGTGGCGGCGGGGTTGCAACACGTACTTCTTCGAGCCTAGCGAGCCTTTCGTTGGTTTCATTCTAAATATCCGTTATGGCCTCATAGGTAGCTTTGCACTCCTGGACTATGACACCACGTTATCCTGCTAGCCCTTCAAATTTCTTAAGGAGTTTGGATTCTATATAGCCTGACATGATGGACTCACTAGTAGATTCACTTGACTCTCCTAATCGATAGGATAGACCTATTCAAGTAGGCATGCATTAATAACTAAATGAGATGAATGCTATGCACTAACAGCTAAATAAGATGAATGGTTTTTTTCAAATAAGGACTTAACTAAACTAATCTAAATTTCCTAACCCAGAACCACACTCTGATACCAAAAATGATGTGAAACAATATGTATGTAGGTATGAAGAACAACGACAGCAATACTTTACTAAATCAACGATCGATCTAGGCAGGAAGCTCGAGAATTAATTAAAGCTCTAGATGGTTTTTAAGCAAAAGTTGTCAATGTACTAAATTTAGACATTTGTAAATTATTCAGATAATAAATATATTGATTGGTTCTCTTAATAAATTTCGACTCGTAATATATAAATTTGCAGATATACTTGGCAACGGAATCACTCACTCACTAATCAAACAGAGTACAGTACAATCGTAGTTGATATTAAAATTAACAATAACATGCACGCAATAGCGGTTCGGAAAATAATGGGTCGAAAGAAAACTAAACCTTCGTCGGGCTAAACTGGTTCGACGTGAGGGACCTCTGGAGACGGTGTGACGACACCAAATCTGAGTGGTGGGAGTTCTCCTCCGAGAGCTACGTAACTGGGATGAAGCGGCATGTCTAGATAGAAGCGTCGGTGCCACAAGTTGATCCCCAAATGACTCTCCATACTCTCAGTAATCTGAGGAGTCACGCGCTTAATGTATCCGGCTACGGTCTCAAACGACTGATAATCGAACCACTAAGAGAGCTGTAAATCAACCACACTGGTCTATGGATCATACACGAACTAGGCATTTTTGGCTTCAGGATCGGCCATGTACCAAAAGGCTGCAGAATCAAAAATCTAATCGGCAATGAACGAGTTGAAGATTTGACGTCGATGAGGCGACAACCACACAATGACTGGATGTGCGGATGACAGGAGGACGCGGGCGACGTCGAAATTGCTCGGAAGTGGAGGGGGAATAGGGGGGTTTGGTGTGGCTGCTCGAGAGTGAAAGGGACCAGGGGCTATTGGCAGCTTCTTTGAGGGCTACGGGTGGTTTGTGGAGGTTGGTGGGGTTGATCGGAAGGGCAGAGCGCAGGGAGGGGGAAGGGTCGATGGGCTGTTGTTTGTAGAGGAGATAGGGAGCTCGGTGGCTGGTTGCGTGAGATGGGGTTGGGGCTGATCAGAAAAGGAGGGGAAGGGCGGTGGCGAGTAGAGGAGATGAAGGCTGGGTACAGATGTTGATGGAGGAAGATGAACGCGGGGATGTTGGGTCTGTAGTTCGGAGGTGGAGGGGAGAAGGGATCCGACGGCTGTGGGAAGCGATGAGGGCCGAGGCGTGACTTTGGAGGAGTGGTTGCTGGGGTTCTGCGAGTTGTAAATAGGAGGGCAGGGAGATGGAGGTGGTTGTAATTGCTGGAGGAGTTGTTTACGTGGGGAAGAAAGAGAAAAGTGGTTGTATGTGAGGAGGAAGGGAACGTAGAAAATTACTTAGGGTTTCACACCTGATGGTTTCACACACAAAAAAAAAAAAAAAATCAGCCAACACAATATTTTTTTAATATTCAATAATAATTCTGATTAGAATTGTGTTTAAATAGAATAGAAAATACAAGATTCTCTAAATCGGTCAAATCTCTCACAATCAATCAGTTACCAAAACTAATTAGTTATCAAAACTAATTAGTTACCAAAACTAATTAACTACCAAATCCAAAACAAAAATTCAAATTAACTATTACAACTGAATATTACTAACTGAAATAACTAGTAAACTAAAAATCAAAACCACATAGTAGGGATCTGAGATAACGCTAAAACGCGACGTCTCCTGCGCTGATAAACATGGCGAAAATCATGTGCACGCATCTGGATGTCCTCATCACATTGTGATGGGAGGCCCTTTGTGGATATATCAGCAACCTGATCCCTGGACGAAATATAGCACTCAAAGTCACCTGACAAGACCTGCTCTCAAATGTAGTGATAATCAACGTCTACATTTTTCATGTGACAATGAAGAACATGCTCAACAGTCAAGTATGTGGCACTCAAATTATCACAATACACCATAATAGGATGCTTCAAATAAAGATCCACGAAGCAATTGTCTTACCCAGTATGTGTTAGCCACTACATGAGCTATAGCCCTATATTTAGCCCCATTATTGAATTTGGAAACTGTTGGTCGATGAAGCAGCGTGCATTGGGACACCCGGCCCAATCTAGATAAGAATAAGCAATCAATAATTTGGCAGAAGAAGAGCGCATAAGAATCCTAAAATTAGATATCCCACACAGGTATCAAAAAATCCTCTTGACAAGCTATAGATGGGTAGTCCGTTGAGCATGCATAAATTGGTTGTGTGAGATATCCAGCCATGCCATACTTTAGAAGTGCAAGACACCAACCATGCTACAATACTGCACAGGATCATCAATAGCATCACCATCTTTCAAGGAAGGTAATTGCTTCGGTGGAAGAGGAATCTTTATGAAAGTGACCTGATGAAGTTGAAATCTTTGAAAGATATCCTATAAATATCTAGTTATTCTGAGAGAGATGAAGACCACAACTAGTACGACAGGCCTCAAATGCTAAGGAAAAACTGTAGGTCACCCAAATCCTTCGCTGCAATATAGAAGAAACATGTTAGATGAGGACTGAATCATCTTCTAAGAACTACCTATCCAGATAATGTTAGATTCGGGAGTGTAGACCCAAACCTGGAACAAAATCAAAAGCTAAAAAAACCCAGACCGGTCAGCTAAAGGGAACATCACTCAACTGATTCGAACGCCAGGAAAATAGGAAATTCTCTTTTCGGTCGACCGATACGAATTATCAGTCGAAAGATAACGTGCACGAGCAGTCCTGAGAAAAAACACCTTCTGGTCAGTCAACCGATAACTCGTATCAGTCGACCCATAGCGATTTTTCCAGTTTCTGGCCCGTTTGAAAACCTTTTTGTGTTAGGATTATATATATATATATATATATATATCCTTAAACGTTTTTAGGGTTGTATGTACACTAAGAAGAGAGGGTTTTGGGAGCACTTTGAGACCAGAGATCTTAGAGAGAGTGTGGCCTATTGCAAGCTTTGTAATCTTCTTCAATAATCAAGGAATTTCTGGTGTGACTCCCGAGGAGGTAGGCACGTTTGTCGAACCTTGTTAAATCTGGTGTTCTATTCTTTATTTATTCTTTCCTACAAGTTTTTGATTCGCTGTGATTTCTTGCTTGCTAATTGTACGTCACAAGATCCAGAAGGCATGGGTTGTCGATTGTTCAACCCCAACAACTGATATCAGAGCTTCGTTCGGCAAGTGTGAGAGCTATGGCAGAAGAAAGAAAATCGAAGATTGAGAAGTTTAACGGATCAAAATTAGCCTACTAGAAGTCGCAGATAGAGGGCTATTTGTACCAGAAGGATCTTTACCATTCGTTGATGGGAAAAGCTAAGGGAAAGAAGAAGAATGGGAAAGACGAGGACTGGGAAATACTAGATCGAAAGGCTCTAGTGCAGATCTGGTTATCACTCACAAAGTCAGTCACCCACAACATAATGAAGGAGAAGACGACGGTGGGGCTTATGGAAGCGCTCGCAAAGATGTACGAGCAACCGTCAGCTGAAAACAAAGTCCACCTTGTCAAGACACTCTTCAACCTCAAGATAGCAGAAGGATACTCCTTCATGTTGCATCTCAGCGAGTTCAACACGACTGTGTATCAACTCATCTCCGCCAACACCACATTTGATGATGAAGTGAAAGCTCTACTGATACTATCGCAATTGTCGGATAGTTAGGCAGGTTGTGTGACCGTAATTAACAACTCGACAGGAAAGGAGAAGTTGAAGCTGAAAAAGGTTATCAGTATGATTCTATCCGATGAGGTTAGAAGAAAGTCGTCCGAATAAGAAGGTTGTTCGTGGGAAAATTGAGAAAGAAATGAGAATAAAATTTGTATTAATCTCCCTAACTGGTTTAGAAAAAAATGAATACAATCTCTCACTGTAATCTCTCTCTAACTAATTTAGAAAAAATTACAACTCCTATCTATCGGTATCCTGATTTACAAAAGAAGGAAGGAATCGACGGAGATCCTTCCCTTTATTTAAAATTGGGTTCTTCTTGGTGTCGATGGGAGCTTGAATCTTATATCCCATTGACGATCCGAACGCTTCACCTCGTAGAACTTGGTTGATTCCTCTTGATGGGAAGAACATGCAATGCAAGTTTAAAACTCTTACGAGTTTAGGAACTCTGAACGAATTTGAGAACATGGTGAATAGATAATTTGAGAAAGGAAATTAATCCTTTTTGATCCAACCAAAATGGTTCACAAGCCAAGAAAAAGCTCTAAGAACGGCTCTTGATGATGCTCCAAACTCTCCAAGATCCAAAGCCAAAGATGCCTCCTTCAGATCCCCCCCTAAAATCCGATCTGCAAAGAGATGTTGCTGATCTCTAAATTTGAAAATGCTCAAAGATATCCCTCCCCTCTTTAAGCTAATTTTTTAGTTATTTATAGGGGATTAAGGGGTGTAACTAACCCCTAAAATCACTCCTTAGTGGGGCTTTGATCTCCTCAAATAGTGCAAAATGGTTTTAGAACCGTTCAAACATATTTGAATGGGTCAAACGCAAAATTTGGATTTTGGAAACGAGCCTCACATCTGGCTTATGGAGCACGGAGATGACCTCAGCGTTTAGAGCTGAGAACGTGATGGTGAGCTCTGCGTATGGAGTCTGGAACATAGGAATGACCTCTGCATTTTGAATCTGGAACGCGAGAATGACCTCCATGTTTTGAGTTTGTAACGCGGGAATGACCTCCGCATTTTGTTGGTGAAATGGAGGGATGACCTTCGCATTTTGGTTTAAAGAGATTGTCCTTTTGTAATCTCTTTTGTTAGGGTATTGTAAGGAACGTCATCTTGTAATCCTTGCATTTGACTCTTTAAAATGTGAGAGCCGTCAATTTGTGACCCTCGTTTGTTATCGTGAAAGTTATTAGATTGTAACTTCTATCATTAGTGCTTGATAGAAATCAGCTATTTGCAGTAATTTTTTGATAGTCTACAGAACCCCTCCAAAGTTTTCAAAAGTTCGCGGTTGACTGGAATGAATTTTCAAAATACTTTGGATCTTAATTTTGATCTTCGAGCTATTGATTCTTTATTGTAGAAAGGAGTTTTCCCTTACATCCTCTTTGAAGACATCTTGGTTAGAGGGATTTTCCATGCAAGACCCGTACGAGGGTGAGCGACATGCTTTAACTCTTGAAATGCGGGGTGAGCTGTAGACGTTAAAAATTACCTATAGGTTCCCACACGCAGCTCGAGACAAGAAGAAGGCGATAAATGTCGTTATCGAAATTGAGGAAGATTATCTAATATCATACGGAAGCTAACGAGCGCATGAAGTAAGTTGGCATAACATACGAATCAACGGGACGGTGAAATAACAAAGAAATGACTCGATCGGGAGTTATATTTTACCCACAAAAGACGGAGCACCACTCATGTCTTGATCACTCTCTATGTGTTTTGTCCATGGATAGTTTTAGGTCTCTTCTCTGGCTTTCCAATGCATTTTGCATCACGTCATACTGAGATCAGATAGAAGAATTAGAGGCAAAACAGTCAAAACACGCCAAACGGTGTCTCAGCCAAGGGCGAGACACCATTGGTGTCTCGGCTCATGGCTGAGACACCAATCATGTCTCACGCCCAGAAAACCTATAAATACAGCTCTAGGGCCTCCTGAGAACCAATTTTTCGATAAGATTTTGGGATTTCTTCAGTCTAAAGCCTCTCCAACTGATTTGATGTTATCTTTTAATGTGGTTAAGTGGTTACAACTGAGGATAAGATCAAATTGTTCATTTTTATCCAAAAAGAAGCCTATAAATACAGCTCTAGGGCCTTCATTCACACAGATCTGGAATTCTGAGCAAACGGCGAAGCCCTGATGAATTGGAGAGTGGAGGAGCACGAATTTTAGTAAGAAGGAAGCAAGTTCTTGGCGAGTTCTTCGACATAAAGGACGAGAGTTTGATAGATCTGTAGTTCTTTTAGCCCCGTTCATCCGCTTCCCTTGATATCACACTATTGTTGTGATTTCGAGAAGAGTGTTTATCTCATCGTTGCTGAGATAATCACTTCAATTTCTTGTCTCCTTCACGAGGAAACGAAATCAATTGGATCTTATCATTTGGTGGTCCACGGATAAACCCCGGCACCGGCAAAGATCCCGCACAAGCAGAAGATCGATAAACGATCTCTCTATGTGTGTTTTCAAGAAAGTTGTAATCCTTTTTTACTTTCATTGTGCGATGAGACTTATAAAAAAGTCTTTCTTTCTTTTTTGAACTCATTGTAACGATTAAAATTGTAATGAGTTCCACAATGAAGAAAACTACTTTCGACGTGAATATGAGCCTCGCATTTTAGCTTCTAAATCGTGAGGTGAGCCTTGCATTTTGGCTTCTGACCCGTAGGGTGATCTTCACATTTTGGCTTTAACCTAAGAGCACTGCAAGACGTTGAGCACGTCGATCTCGAAGCTCAGACTGAATCATCTTTTGTAGATACTCAAGCCAACGCAGCACACCGACAGGAAGTCATTCAGAAGAGCTTGGCTAGGAAGGAGGCTCATATTACAGTTTTGTAGGAGCAATGTGATCAAATACAAGTTGAGTTGACCAATTCCACTACTTCCATGCATACCACTCAAGAAGCAATCACTCAATTGAAAGAAACAATCACTCATCTACAAGTGGACTTGGCTAAAAAAGAAGCTTAGCTCACCTGGGAGGAAGCTGATGTGAAAGGACTCCACCTTAACAGTACATAAATCAACACAAATCACTGCAAGGAGGTGCAAACTCTTGAAGAGGTCAAGAAGGAGGTTGTTGCAGCACTGAATGAAGGTGAGCTCTAAAGAGAAGCTGCGGCGATGGTACGAGCTACTCATGAGGAGAAGCTTTCAGACGTCAAGTCTCGGCTCACATCCATTAAGATGATGGGCCTACAAACTTAACCCTTTGTATCATTCTTTTAATAAGAACAATTTTGTATCACTTCTTAATAAAAAGTAATATGTTTTGGTTTTCCATCATTTCTTCCTGTGTTATGCTTTCATTTGAAACGCTGAAAGAAAGTTGGAAGTGCCAGAGGTATAGTATTAACTTGACATGAGTTTGTTGCGATTTGAGCAACTTTGTTGACTTATTATCCTATTGAAGAGGATTGACAAGTTGATTCTGTCAAAGGTGTGATATGAACTTGACAGGATTGTGTTGCGATTTGAGCAACTTTGTGCACCTATCAACCTATTGAAGAGGATTGATAAGTTAATTGTCAGAGGTGTATTATTAACATGATCGGATTGTGTTGCGGTATGAGCAACTTTGTGGTCTTATCATCCTATTAAAAAGGATTGATAAGTTCATTGTCAGAGGTGTATTATTAACATGACCGGATTGTGTTACGGTTTGAGTAACTCTGCAGTCTTATCATCCTATTAAAGAAGATTGATAAGTTAATTCTGTCGGAGGTGTGGTATGAACTTGACAAGATTGTGTTGCGATTTGAGCAACTTTGTGGACCTATCGCTCTATTAGGGAGAGTCGATAAGTTGATTTAGTCAGAGAAGTGATATGAACTGAACCAAATCAGGTACTTATGATTTGAAAAAGATTTTAAAGACTTATTGCTCTATTGAAGAGAGTTGATAAGTTGATTTGTCGGAGATGTGATATGTGCTAGACAAAATCTGGTACTTATGATTTGAACAAGATTTTAAGGACTTATCGTTCTATTGAAGAGAGTCGATAAGTTGATTGTCTGAGAAGTAATATGATCTGGATAAAATCGAGTACTTGTGATTTGAACAAGATTTTGAGGACTTATCACTCTATTGAAGAGAGTCGATAAGTTGATTTGTCGGAGAAGCAATATGAGCTGGACAAAATCGTGTACTTGTGATTTGAACAAGATTTTTGAGGACTTATCATCCTATTGATGAGGATTGATAAGTTGATTGCAATTTAAGCAATTTTGAGGCCTTATCATCCTATTGATGAGGATTGATAAGTTGATTGCGATTTGAACAATTTTGAGGAGTTATCATCCTATTGATGAGGATTGATAAGTTGATTTGGTGATGACACACGTTAAAGTGTTTATACTGGTAGAGGTGTTTTGTTAACTTGATAGTTTTGAGAATTCATTATTCTATTCAAGAAATAACAAATAATCAACCCCCAGTCTTGACTAAGACTTAGCAGGGGAAGAAGGGAGCTTCATGATTTACATGGGTAATATTCCTTGAGATAATTTCCATTAATTGATATCATGAGCCTATCACCTTTTTGATTAATGAAATAGCAAGCTCCACTTGAGTAGACTGACTCTATTATAAAGGGTTATTCCCATTTGGGATTAACTTTGTTGGGGATTATTTTTACAGCTGACAGAGGTGTTTTGACAGAGGTGTTTTGTTGAACATGACAACTTTGTTAGGGATTATTTTTGCAATGAATTCCAAGTAACCAATCCCCACTCCATCTTAGGAGAAATCAGTGATAAATGGCCAGCTAAGAAATCTGCTAGGGCTTGTTCTTTAACAACTTTTTAAGGCATAAATCGCATCTCATGTTGCGATAACGGTATAGCCCCTTTTACTAGACGATAGTGTAATGAAGACGGTCTCGTCATGAGCATCCAGGAGAATACCAACGTTAGGCATTCTTTCTCCTGGCTTTCCCTGATACACTTTTCCTCTACTAGTCATCAAGTAGATCGGGATGGACCCATATTATTTCTCCTTTCGGAGTACCAAGGGGTACCAACCTTTTATCTCTCTGACCATGTGGGTTGGTGTTTATCAGGCGTAGCTCTCTTTTAGAGAGCAGTATCAAACCGATTGGAGCTTGAACTAGTGGAGGACTCTCGATTTGGACTGACACCATGTTGGTGGTTGCTGTTTTCTGTGTTGGTTTCAGCTTCGAATCTGGCAATAATTTCTTCAGCCTATTCACCTTGGGAGACAAGCTGTTTCCAAGAATGGCATTCCACAACCCTCATTTGGGCTAGGAGGTTAGTCTGTAAATTGTGTCAATAGGTTTTCACTAGTGCAGATCGCGTCATACCTGTCGGACATCAAAGAGACACGATTCGGAACCTTTCAATGAAAGCTTTGATGGGCTCTCCCTCCTTCTGCTTAGTGGGAAGAAGGGTAGGGACGGAGTCTTCAGTGTCGTCTTCAAAGAATCTTTATAGGAAGAGTATTTAGATCCTCCTACTTTTGGGTACATCTGATATAAAATTTCATGAACTCATTCAAAGACAACCCCCTTGAGGGTGAGAATGAACAACCGAGTTAGTACGACATCATTTGATATCACATTTCCTTTCTGTGACTTGAAATGGTAGATATGTTGGTTCAGTGATCTTGTGCTGTCAAAAGTTTGTAGTGTCGGGACTTTAAACTTTGGAGGATAAGGGGTTGCATCCCATTCGGCAGGATTAGGTGTAACAACTTCCTCATCTTAGAGCTCGTGTCTATTAGCAATAGCATTGAGATGGGCTTCCAGTTCTTCCATTTTAGCCGACTAAGTATTCTGCTCATCCTCAGCATCTCTGCCTTCTTCAGAGGAATATTTTATGTTGTGAGCTTCTTAATCGCAAGTCTCAATTGCTTTTTCCTTCTCCTTCAATGAAGATAATCTTACTCTTTGGGAAGATTTGCACTGGGGTGACGAATTTGTTTTTGGTAACTTGGCCTTGTCTGCGACAATTTCAGCAATCAAAACCCGGAGTTCATCAATGGCCTCCTACTGTGCTTTGACGATGGCTTGCTACTCATCAAGTCTCTTCATAGGATCGTCAAGATGTCCTGACATATGAGCGGAGCTCCAATATCAATAACTAGAAAGAAAAAGAAAGAACTGGGCGACTCTTGGCAGATTTTAGTTCAATTTACTGTTCCATCTCCCACATGGTGTTCATGGTGCCCTCCAGACCCAGATATGTGGTGCTTGATACCAATGGTCATCGCCCCTATAACGCGAAACAAAGCCTGATTTGTGTTCTCTAAAGCAAAGATCCCCTGAATGTTGGAAGTTGATTCGGGGTTACATCCTTTCTAAATCTCCCTCCTAGCAGAGGATGAATTGGATCAGACACTACCTAGAGAAAGGAAATGCTATTTGTTTGCCCTAACGATTCAACGTCGTGGGATTGGAATTCATGCCTTCCATGGCGAGCCGACAGAGATGTCGTGCACATTCAAAGCCCTCATCAAGGTCAATAGGCCAGGTTTTGCAACAACTACTTGAGATGCATTTGGATAACATCCTTTTTCGATTGGGTATGACTTCGACCATTCTATGAAAGATCTAGAAGATTGGGACTCTGTGATGGCTGAATGTTCATCGTCAGAGTTAATTCCTTTAGATAATCTCCGATAATCAACAGGGGGTATAATTCCCTTTCAAGTCCGAGTGTGTTGATAGATTCTATCAGACTCACTCGGGATCTCTTTCAAACCAAGGAGACTCTTCGTAGCTAGAGACTAATGACCTCCCTATACCGATCATATTGGAAGTAACTCCAAGGTATTCATCCTCTGAAGTCTTTTTTCTGTGCGAACTTCATCATTTGTTGGGCAAAGCAACGTTCGTTAATCTATAGAAATCAGTCATTCACATTGGCATGAACGAATGACTTGTTGCATCAGTGTTTCTCTCAATATGAACTTTCTCAAATCCATTGTAGAGACTCGAAAAGAGTTACTTACTGAATTTGAGGTTTTAATTGGAACCCCCTATCTTTGGTTAGATAGGACTGGTTGTTGATAAACTTAGATTTTATTAAGATGCCTTGAATCTATAGACTTCTTATGTCCATCAATCAGTCCAATCACACTACGAATAACCCAGTACGGGGGTCTCGCTGATTGGTCAGCGAGTTAGGGGTCCAGAGGGCGGTGCGCCCCTGGCTGGGGGGTTCGGGGGGAGTAGACGACCCCCAGCAGGGTTCGGCGTAGCGTCCAAAAGGTCCAAGGTATATCCGGTTCTGTATTAGGTTTTATTACTTGGGCCCAAATCTGTTGTTTGAAATCCATGTCGATCGCCTTGAATGCAACTTGACACATCGCTCAAGAGTCACACATTTTAGGTAACTTAATGCGAGGGTTGTGTTTGGACAGATGAACGCGAGGGTCACGTTTAGGGAATTGTAATGCGAGGGTCGCATTTTTGCAATTGAACACGAGGGTCGCGTTTTGACAATTGAACGAGGGGGTCGCGTTTGGAATGAGTAATGCGAAGCTGATGTTCGCGTTCAATGCAAACTATAGGTCCGTGTTTTGCCTATGGAACGCGCCGTTGAGGGTTACGTTCAGCATGGCTTTTGCAAGGCTCATGCTTGGGCACATAAATGTGAGGCTCGCATTCTTAAATAGAAACACGAAGCTCAGGGTCGCGTTGAGACTCACAAACGTGAAGCTCACGTTGGTTGGTTGATCGGCTTTTTCAAAGCTATGCTCATCATAGGGATCTTCTCCTTCATCGGACAGCATTCTTCTTAGCCTGATTTGAGGCTTTTGCAGTGATGTTACAATCTTTATTGATCATGTTAGTCGCTATAACAGGAGGAACCTTAGTCTCCTTAGAGATTTTGCAGATCTTGTGCATAGCCTTAGGGCTAAGGGGTCCGATAGACAAAATTTCCTCATACTTGGCTTGATCGAATTCCACCATAAGAGTTTCGACCATCATTCCAACGAGGTTGATGTCGGATTATGCTACCACTTTTTCATTGGTGAAAAAGCTATCCCCAGCAAAGTCACCATCTTTTTTTGTGGGAAAATTGAAAAGAAATGAGAATAAAATTCGTATTAATCTCCTTAACTAGCTTAGGAAAATAATGAATACAATCTCTTACTATAATCTCTCTCTAATTGATTTAGAAAAAGAAATTACATCTATTCTCTATCAGTATCCCAATTTACAAAAGAAGGAAGGAATCGACGGAGATCATTCCCTTTGTTTAAAACTGTGTTCTTCTTGGTAACGATGGGAGCTTGAATCTTATATCCCATTAACGATTCAAACGTTTCACCTCGTGAAACTTGGTTGATTCCTCTTGATGGGAAGACCTTGCCATGCAAGTTTAAAACTCTCACGAGTTTAGGAACGCTGAATGAGTTTGAGTACTCGGTGAAGAGTTAATTTGAAAAAGGAAATTAATCCTTTTGATCTAACCAAAATGGTTCACAAGCCAAGGAAAAGCTCTAAAAATGTCTCTTCATGATGCTCCAAACTCTCCAAGATCTGAAGCCAAAGATGCCTCCTTCAGATCCCCCCCAAAATCTGATCTGCAAAGAGATGTTACCGATCTCTAGATCCGAAAATGCTCAAAGACCTGCCACTCTTTAAGCTAATTTTTTAGCTATTTATAGGAGATTAAGGGGTATAACTAACCCCTCAAATCCCTCCTTAGTGGGGCTTTGATCCGTTCAAATTGTGCAAAATGGTTTTGGAACCGTTCAAACATGTTTGAATGGGTCAAACACAAAATTCGCATTCTGGAATTGAGCCTCATGTCTGGCTTATGGAGCACAAAGGTGAGCTCCGCGCTTGGAGCTGAGAATGCGGTGGTGAGCATTGTGTTTGGAGTCTAGAATGAGGGAATGATCTCCATGTTTTGAGTCTGGGATGTGGGAATGACCTCTGCGTTTTGAGTCTGGAATGTGGGAATGACCTCCGTGTTCTGTTGTTAAAACGTGGGGTTGACCCTCGTGTTTTGGTTTGAAGAGATCGTCCATTTGTAATCTCTTTTGTTAGGGTATTGCAAGGAATGCCATCTTGTAATCCTTGCATTTGGCTCCTTAAAATGTGAGAGTCGTTAATTTGTGACCCTTGTTTGTTGTTATGAAAGTTGTCATATTGTAACATCCATTATTAGTGCTTGATGAGAATCTACTATCTGCAGTAATTTTTAGACAGCCTACAGTTTAGGTTTAGCCCTAAACAAAGAGGACGAAGTCAGAACAAGGGTAACCAAAACAGGAAGCGGTCGAAGTCGAAGAAGCAGAGGTCAAACTCGAAGGTGAGGCCTATCAAAGGAGAACTACAGCTAGGAGAGCCACATGTCTTCAGTCTGCATAACGTCAAAGAAAGATGCAAATGATCAGGAGGCTTGTATTGTGCAAGATTCCTTGATCCTTGCTATGGATAGTGACACTGATTCATGGGTTATTAATTCGGGAGACTCATTCCATGCCAGTGCTAATAGGAAGCTTCTTCAGAACTATGTAGTAGGGGACTTTCGGAAAATATACTTGTGGGGTAACGACCCTTGTAGTATTGTGGGAAGAGGTGATGTACAGATTCAGATGAAGGGTTGTAAGTGGTCTCTAAAGAACGTCAGACATGTACCGAAGCTAAAGATGAATCTTGTTTCAGTTAGCCAGCTTAGAACAAAAGGTTATGTTTTGATATTTAACGAGGATTCGTGGAAGGTCTCCAATGGTACTATGGTGGTTGCTCGCAACAACAAAACCAGAACTCTTTACTTAACTTCACAAGCGAGTGACACCCTTGCAATTGCAGCTGGCAAGGAAAGTGCATATCTATGGCACAATAGGTTGGGACACATAAGTGAGAAGGGTATGAAGATTCTACACTCTCATGGAAAGCTATCCGACATCGATTCAGTGGAATTGGTGTTTGTGAAGACCGCATCTATGGGAAGCAGAAGAGGGTCAGCTTTCAGAAGAGTGGAAGACCACCCAAATCTGACAAGCTAGAGCTTGTTAATATAGATGTATGGGGTCTAGCTAGCGTGTCTTCTCTTGACGGTTTGGCATACTATATCACCTTTATCAATGATCACTTGAGGAAGGTGTGGGTATACTTTATAAAGCACAAGTTAGAGGTGTTTGGGATCTTCAAGTAGTGGAAAGCCATGATAGAGAACAAGACAGATCTAAAGGTGAAGTGTCTGAGATCAAACAATGGTGGAGAATATGAGCTGCGGAGTTCAAGAAGTTCTATGCTCTGAATGGGATTTGCTTAGAGATAACTACTCCGGGAACACCGCAACAAAACAACGTTGCAGAGAGAATGAACAAAATGTTGATAGACCATGTGAGGAATATGCATCTACATACAGGTCTACCTAAGATGTTTTGGGCTGACGCGGTGCACACAACAACTTACTTGATAAATCATAGGCCTTCAGTTCATTATATTTTAGGATTCCAAAAGAGGTTTGGAGTGGAAAGAACATTAATCTCCCACATTTGAGGGTCTTTAGTTGCGTGGTATATGTTCATATCAGTGACCAAGTAAGGGACAAGCTAGAAGCTAAGTCACAGAAGTGTACATTCATTGGATACGATATTGATGAGTTCGGATATTAGCTATGGGGTGATAAGAATAGGAAAATCATCAGAAGTAGAGATGTTATTTTTAATGAAGAGGTGATGTACAAGAACAAGGACAATGTCAAGGATAGCCAAAACAATGGGAGCAGCACTAAGAATGCAGGTGAATCCGAGTACATGGATTTAGATGAACATCCAGATGGGGGAGACAATGCCAATTCTGATTGAAGAATGGAGGAGAGTCCAGGTACAAAGATAGGTACCCAGGGCGATAAGATTAGGAGGTCATCCAGATTACCCAAACCAAATCTAGAAATCTTTCGTCGCTAGACTACTTGCTTTTGACAGATAGTAGAGAAGCAGAGTGTTATAAGGAAGCAATACAAGTTATTGAATCTCAGCAGTGGGAGCATGCAATGCAAAAAGAGATGGATTCTCTCTACTCGAATGAGACATGAGAGCTAGCCTAACTACCTGCACAGAAGAAAGCCTTATATAACAAGTGGGTCTACCGGGTCAAGCAGGAGAGTGGTGGAAGCAAAAGATACAAGGCCAGATTAGTTGTGAAAGGGTTCCAACAAAGGGAAGGAGTGGGTTATACAAAGATATTTCCCCCCGTCGTGAAGCTTACAACCATCAGAATGGTGTTAAGCTTAGTAGCTAGTGAAAATCTATACCTTGAATAGTTGGATGTGAAGATTGCCTTCCTTCATAGTGAGTTGGATGAAAAAATTTATATGAAGCAACCCGGTGGCTTTATAGAGGAAGGAAAGGAAGAGATGGTGTGTAGGCACAAGAAGAACTTGTACAGTTTGAAACAGGCTCCAAGACAGTGGTACAAAAAGTTTGATAACTTCATGTAGAACAATGGCTATGGTAGATGCAACTTAGATCATTATTTCTACTTCAAGAGATTTGATTCCAGCTATATATCATGTTATTGTTGTACGTAGATGACATGTTAGTTGCAGGTCCATGTTTACAGGAGATAAATAAGTTGAAGAAGCAGTTAGCAAAGGAGTTTGCCATAAAGGATTTAGGTGTAGCCAAGCAAATTCTTGGGATGCAAATCAGTCGGGATATGGCTGATGGGATGCTGAAGTTGAGTCAGGATGAATATATTGAGAAGGTACTTCAGAAATTCAACATGCAGCATGTTAAGGCCGTTGGCACGCCCATTGGAAGTTAGTTCAGGTTATGTAAGGAGCAGTCGCCCAACATAGATGCAGAGAAGGAGTTCATGACCTGACTTCCATACTCATCAACCATTGGTAGTCTCATGTATGCGATGGTTTGCACGAGATCGGATATCACCCATGCAATGGGAGTTGTGAATAGGTTTGCCAGCAATCTAGGAAGCAACATTGGGAGCCGTGAAGTGGATATTGCGATACTTGAGAGGGACTACAGATATACCACTGTGTTTTGGGAGAAAGGAACTAGTACTGTAGGGATACGTGGATGTATAATTTGCCGATGATCTTGATACAAGGCGAAGTACCTGTTAGACCCTAGAGGGGGGTGATTAGGGTCTTATGCTAATCTAATCCGATTTTATGCCAATTAAAACTAATTAACAAGTTATCCTTGCAAGTATGAAATACAACAAGATATGTGAGCTAGGATAAGTAATATGAACAATGAGATATATCCTATATGATAAAAATATATGCAAGGATATATAAACTAACAAAAGGGTGAAATAAACATAAACAAGATAGTGGATGATATAAATAATGAGCAATGGATAATGGCGATAAGAAATATAAATATAAGAGAAGTGCGTCAAAGCAAACTCAAACACACGATATGATCACGGAGCTCGGACCTTCCGTCCTACGTCTCCGCTCCCCACTCCCGGGGAGAAATCCACTATCACAACCGGGTTTTCTACGCTCACTCGAATAACGTTTATACCTCACAATGTCGGTTTTCAATGCTCACCGATCAACGTTCACAAACACTCACACTCGGTTTACTAGCTAACCGAAAACTTCACAACTACACAATTGATCTCCACTAGATCACACTCACAATTAAGCACGAATACAATAATAGTTATCCTCTACAATGGATGAGAACTCAATTAAGCAAAAATCAATGTTACAAACTCTCACAACCCCAATATACTATGTATGTAAATACTAAAAGCGCAATATGGGTGTGTGTAACAAAGAGATTAATCAAAACTTAAACTCAATATAAAACTAGCTTTAACAAAATGATAATCAAACAAATAGATATAAAGCTAGAAATAGAGTTTAGAAAACATCTCAATAGATCAAGAGGTAGAGGAAGAATAGTTGGATGCTCAAACACCAATGGTTGATCTCCTCAAGCTCTTGTGAAATTGATTTCACAAAACAAACTCTCAATTTACTTAAAAGCTTTTTAAACGAAACTTAAACCAAACATAAACCCTTGTTAATACTTGTTTAAAACACTCTCATGGTTAGTTGGAGAGCTGAAGGCAATGGGGTACTTATACCCACTCAAAACTTTAGCAAAACCCCTACAAAACTGACAAAAAATCCCCAAACAACAGCTGCAGGAAATAGCCGTTGGTGAATGAAAAGACAGTGCGGCGGTCGACCGTGAAATTCTTGCGGTCGACCGCGAGGCAAATACAAACTTGAGAAAACTTCCAGAGAAAGCTACGGTCAATCGTGACAGTCGATCGTGAGAACTTACAGGCTGACGGTCGACCGTCACGGTCGACCACGAAAGTCTCTGCTGGCTCCTCAGGGAAAAACATAGGCGCGGTCGACCGTGGCAGTCGACCACAAACTGATATATGAAAATACAAGTTTTGAAAGTGTTTTCTGACTTTTGGAAAATTGTTAAAAATAACAAATGATGTCCAAAAGTAATGAAACTTTGGGAAATATATATAAACATGTAAATGAACATGTTACAAAAGGAATTATCCAAATTGCATTTTCCATTTGTAAAATATCATCATTTTGCAAAATATGATCAAAAACATGAAAACCTGAAAATTGATATTTTGATATTTTGACTTAAACAACATTTTGAAATCTTATGAACTGATTGTATAGACTTAATAAAAGATATAAACTATTGTTATGAAGTCTATAAACAATGAATATAGTATTTTATAAAAATACACATATAATGCACTAAAACATGATTTCATAGAACTAAATAAAATTGATATTGATAAAATCATATATATGTATGTAAGTATGAAACAAGAAATGTATTTTTAATTATATTCTATTGTTTCATAGTAAAACTTGTAGACTATCAAACCAAAACATATATGTATATATATAACTATATATATAAAAAACCAAAACGTGTTTGTGTGTATATGATTGAGCTTAAAGTATCAACACACATAATATAAAACCTAAACTAAGTTACCCAAGCTTGATCTTGATCTTCATTGTAGCTCAACTTGGTAAACTTGCGGATGAAGCTTGTAATTGGATCTTTAACTATGAATTGCGTAGGCTTCACTCCACAATTCTGCCAACCTCTATTGGATATGATCGTTGAAGCACAATCCATCCAACCTCCAACATGTTGTTTGTCTACAATAAATAAAAAAATACAAATACTAGACAAACAATATTAGTAGTAAATTGTTTGTTAAACATCATCAAAACAAGAAGGCTAACAATCTCCCCTTTTTTGATGATGTCAAACAATTTACAAAAAAGGATATATGCATGAAAGGAAATAAATATATAATTTATAATTGTCATGCATATAAACAAGAAAGAATATACTCACAATATTTCTCCCCCTTTGACAACATCAAAAAGGGGACAAAAGGATGAAGAGAGCGAAAGCTCCCCCTATCAATATGCATTGGTGGGTATAAGAACAATAATAGAATAGGGAAGACTCCCCCTATCAAAATACCATATGGAGTGTATGCAATAAAGATCATGGAAAAACATGTGAGTAAGTAAAAAAGATATGCTAAACAACTCACATGAAAAAGAACAACATCATGAAGGGTGTTACAAAGATTTTAAGATGTATATATACAAACCAAATATTTATCATATTTACCCCAAAGAGATGAAATGAGGATCCAAAAAGGCATCATCTAAAAAAATGTTTATGAAGGAGAATCCATGAAGGAAAATAATTTGCTTATATATAGGGGGATATGGAAACAAAATCAAGAAGGGATATTTTCAAGATAAATCATAACAATGTATGGATTTATGAAATCATGAATCATGTAAAGAGTTTTCAAATGAAAATCAATAAAAAAAAATCATAAATCAAAGTTTATATCCAAAAACGATGTTTGATCAATAAAGAAAACTTTCTTTGTAGGACTTGATCAAACCACTCATAGAATACATTATAAAACACGAATAGATGATCCATAAGCACAAACACATAAATATCATCATATAGGTGAAATATAATAAATTCAAAGCAACAAATCAAAACACAATTTTGATAAAATACAAGAGAGGCAACTAATAATCAAGCTCTTGAGCTTGTTTCAACCCATATTAACATTTTTATACCCGGTAAACATAATTTGGGAATAAACACCCAATAAACCCGGAGGGTTATATAAATACAAACCTCTCATCAAAACAAAACCAATAATCATGAAAACAAAAAAAAAACTGACCAATAAAAGGAATTGTTTTCATAAAAGAAATTTAAAAATATATTTTTCGAAACCAAGAAAAAGAAAAAGAAAATTACTAAAATTCTTGGCTTAAAAATTATTTTGGCACCTAAGTATTCTTAGTGCCGGTTTGTTTAGGGATATGACCCCTATCGATATAGCTCAAAGCCCTTGGGTTATGAACCCATTTGGGCGCATTTAGTACACGAACACGGTCAAAATAAAATTTGTGTAAATGACCTTTCCGATTGCAATAAGTGTAATGAAAGAGGCCCATTTGATTTTGTTGAACAAGTGGCGGTGCACGGGAATCATTTGCAAACATAGATGGTCTTTTAAGATTATTTTGCAAATGAGAAACATTGTTAAACAAATGTGGTTTATTTGAAAATTTTGACAAGTTTGAATATTTTCTCAAATCAAAGCAAAACTTTGCCAAATGGCCAAATCTACCATAAAAATCACATTTAAACACATTAGCATGCTTATGATGAACTTTATGAGTATGAGCATGTGAATGTGTATGTGTACATGAAGATGAAGCTTAATGGGATGCACAAGGAACATTAGATTTCGTGGGTTTGCGTGCATCATAGCAAAATTTAGAAAGGTGGTCTTTACGATCACAAATTTAGCATTTATAAACTTTGCTATACAAGTGTGCATAGTGTGTGTTTGTTTTAGAAGTGTTAACATGGGAATTTCCACACAAGTCCATAAGCTTTTTGTTATTTACCATACATGTTTTTAAGGTTGAATCTAAACAAGATATGCGATGTTTATCTTGACTCAACTCATCATTTTGCATACATGTATTGGAAATAGAAGTAGATGAAACATGATCATATTAATGAATTAAACTCATTTCTAATTATTTCTACTTCTATCATGGCATTGTTATTAGCATGTCATTGTTTTCTTTAAATGTAGCATTCTCCTTAGTAATGACATCAAGTTTAGAGGCTAACAACTCATGATCGGATTTTAAACTAATATGCTTGCTTTTAATATCAATAAAATTATTTTGTAATTTTGTATAGGCATGTGATAATCTCTCATATGCACAAGCAAGTTCATTAATAGATAGATCATCATCGGACTCCGAATCGCTTACCACACTAGGGTTATCCCCTGATGGCCGTGTGCTTGATGCTCTACTTCACTTGAAGTCGATTCTGCTACAACGCGTCGAATCTCCTCCAAATCTCCTTGATGTGCTTCAAAAAGTTTTCATATCGTGTAAGCACTATCAAAATAAGCAAGTTCGTTAGAAATACATGGTTCAAAAGCATTATGTAAGAGTTCTAACATTAACTTGTTCATTGTAAACATTTTCTTATCATGATTGATCCACTTGAATTTCTCCAATGTGGGCAAAATATAAGCACAATCAATAACTCCCCATAAGTCTATATCTCTAGATTCAACAAATATTTTAAATTTAGAGCACCATTGAGCATAAGAGAAATATCTATATTTTGAAGCAATATTTGGATTATAGCCTAAACGAAAAACATTTATATTCATGATATATATGTGAATATATGCAAGCAAGACAAATACAATCATAACTAGATTAGCACAAATAAGATAACTTGGATCTTTAACTCAAGGTGATTAGACCTTAAATCAAAGAGCACCAAGCTCTGATACCAATTGTTAGATCGTAGAGGGGGGTGATTAGGGTCTTATGCTAATCTAATTGGATTTTATGCTAATTAAACCTAATTAATAAGTTATCCTAGCAAGTATGAAATACTACAAGATATGTGAGCTAGGATAAGCAATATGAACAATGAGATATATCCTATATGATAAAAATATATGCAAGGATATATAAACTAACACAAGGGTAAAATAAACATAAACAAGATAGTGGATGATATAAATAATGAGCAATGGATAATGGCGATAAGAAATATAAACATAAGAGAAGTACGCCAAAGCAAACTCAAACACACGATATGATCACGGAGTTCGGACCTTCCGTCCTACGTCTCCGCTCCTCACTCCCGGGGAGAAATCCACTATCACAACCGGGTTTTCTACGCTCACCCGAATAACGTTTATACCTCACAATGTTAGTTTTCAATGCTCACCGATCAACGTTCACAAACACTTACACTCGGTTTTCTAGCTAACCAAAAACTTCACAACTACATAATTGATCTCCACGAGATCACCCTCACAATTAAGCACGAATACAACAATAGTTTTTCTCTACAATGGATGAGAACTCAATTAAGCACAAATCAATGTTACAAACTCTCACAACCCTAATATACTATGTATGTAAATACTAAAAGCTTAATGTGGGTGTGTGTAACAAAGAGATTAATCAAATCTTAAACTCAATATAAAACTAGCTTTAACAAAATGATAATCAAACAAATAGATATAAATCTAGAAATAGAGTTTAGAAAACTTCTCAATAGATCAAGAGGTAGAGGAAGAATAGTTGGATGCTCAAACA
>BQKN01000896.1:59487-71105 GCA_022839385.1 Asparagus kiusianus | reverse complement strand
GAGCTTGACATTTCAAGCGAAACTTGCTCTATGAGAAAAGTTTCCCATTCGGGCGATCTTAGCAACTCAGGTGAGCCCCCCAAATCAAGCGGGCTTCACTTTTCAAGCCATCACCCTAGTTCAGGCGACTTCACCAGAGTAAACGAGTTGAAGAAAATCGGCGAGCCCCATCAGGCCCGTTAACACCCAAGCCTCGCCCGCAATCGTGCCTTGGCCAAAATGGCAAAGCAAAGGCCAGTCAAAAAGGTAGACCTCGCCTGAATGAACAAGTAGATAGAGCTCGCCAAAATACGAGACCCTCGCCTATCATGGCACGATTGCCAGAATTCAAAACTTGAAGAATTTTTTGAGTGTTCCTACTATTCTTCTTACGAACCTTCTTCGCATTATTGTGTGTTTGGTTTTTCTGACACTGGGGGTTGTCACCATCAACCTACAAGGATCTTAGGGATCATCTGACTCGTAAGTGCACTATTCATGAGACAAATCCTCAGTGCCACTTTATGAGGCTCATCAAAGTAGTGCTTACTGATTGCCAGAGTACCGAGCTACGGAAACCATTGGTATTCGAAAGGCTTTCCCAACAGTCTCTATAGTCGAGACCTCCTCAACAGAGACGCAATCATTGGAGGGTATAGGCTACTAATGATTTGGAACTCATAGCTACCACGGTTAATATGGCATGGAAAGGAAAAGCCAAGTATTCGGATTCGTCAGATCCAGAAATTTTCTCGGGATTCAAATACCTCCATGTTGAAAGTGAGGGTGTCTACCTACACACTCGTACTCAAATGGGGGCGGCCATCCCATTTGATCACTCCTGCTTATTGCCCATCTACGACAATGATGATGAGGCTTGCTCAGGAACGACAACGTCTCGGACCTCAAGCTCAGTGCAGGATAAGCACGCGAAGGTGCACATGGTGGAAGTCCTCGATGAGGTTGCTAGGAGACTCGAAGAGTAACAAGCGACCATCAACTCCTTGAAGGGAATGATGGAACAACTTCTGAACAAGAAGAAGAAGAGAAATTCACAGAATCAGAGAAGATCCTTGAAGAACAGAGAACGAGAGCCTACTCCTAACATATCTGAAGATGAAGATAATCGCAGATCGCATTCAGACTATTCATCCAAGTTTAGGATAAGCATCACATGCTGGAAGCACTCCTCAAGACAAGAGGCTTGATGAGTTCCAAAGTCAAGTCAACGCCCTGAAGCTTCATAAGAGCATGAACGAGCTGGGGGTGGTCAGACCATACCCAGTCGAATAGGATACAGTCCCCTACCCGACAAAGTTCAAACCAATGAGCTTAGTCTAGTTTGATGGTAAGGGATCTTCCTCACAACATATCTACTACTTCCTGTCTCAAATAGGATTTCTCACGAAGATTGATCCTATCCTCACTCGACTGTTCATCAGCACCCTGAGAGGGGTAGCCTTTGAGTGGTTCTGCAAGCTAGAACCGGGCTCTATCAAAACATAGGCCGATGTGGAAAAGCTTTTCATAGCTTATTTCTTCGATGACAACATGAAAGTATCGATGGTCACTCTGCTTGCTGAGAAGCAGAAGAAAACAGAGTCGATTAATGACTTTTTAAAGAGATTTTGGAATCAGCCATTTCATTATCGAGACCAGGTCTCTGAAAGCACTTTGATAGAGATGTGTTGCAATAATCTCTCGATCAACATTTTTTCCAAGGTCGGCGTAGTGGAAACCCAAACCTAGAAGGAACTGGTTTGCCAAGGCTAGCTGGTGGAAAACATGATCAAAATGCTGGAAGCCGAAGAGCCTTGATCTAAAAGAGCAGCATCTGAACCAAGTGCCCCCAGGAACCCTCCTCGGTCGAGGGGGAAAGAGATCATGGCTGTTGATTTTACTCCAACCCCCATGTAAGATCAGAGACAGAAGCTCAAGTCTTTCGAGCACTACCCTCCGAGGCAATATGACTTCAAGGAAGATTAAGTTGTGGCTACCTTAGATACTCTCTTTTATTTATTCTTTCCTACAAGTTTTTCGATTCGCTATTGTAGGCAATAAAAATTTCCTTTACACAAGAGAACCCAAACCTCGCCTATTTGAGTTTGCCTGCATGCTCAAAGCAAGCAAAGCTTGCCTATTTGCTTGACATGCCAGCACAAGTCAAGCTCGCTTGCATTCAAGAGGCTAAGCCAACTTCGCCTGTTTGTTTGGCTCATCTGCACGAGCTAAACCTCGCCTATTTATTTAGCTCTCCTGCACAAGCCAAACCTCGCCTGTTTGTCTGGCTGGCCAGTACATGCCAAACCTAGCTAACCTTACCTATTTGTGTAACTCATCAGCATGAGTCAAGCTCGCCTGATTATCAAGCTCGCTAGCACGAGCTTAACCTTGCCTGAACGCCTTGCTCGTCCATACGAGTCAAGCCCACCTTCAGTGAGTTCGCCCGCACGAACTTAGCTTGTCAACGAATGCCAGCTCACACGCTCGAGGGGCTCACCAGCCGACCCCGCCTATTCGCCAAGCTTGCTTGTAAGCTCGCCTAAATGTTCAAGTAGCTCTCAAGCTCACCTGCAAGCCTGTCAGCCCCGCCTGAATATTGCAAACGGTTGCTTGTTTGTGGGAGTGGGCCCACCCACTTCCTACGTCCTGGGTAATGAGACATGGCTCCCATCACCTCTATAGTGGTCACATCCCATAGCTATAGGGGGAGTATGCTACTCTTTACTCCTATTAGTGGTTACATCCCACAAATCAAGGGATGACCCATATCATCCCTTCACTATTTATAGGACCCCTTTGCCAACATGAAAGGGGTTCAACTAACAATTTGGTTGAGAAGCTAGGCATTTTCAAGACTCTTCAACCAAAGGCTGGTCTGGCGTCTTGAGGTTGGTTGGTTGGCTAGTCTGGTCTTGCTCCAGGCTGGTGTTGAGGCTCTTCAAGAAGAGGCTTCCATTGGCTTGCTTGGTTGAACATTCTTGGCTACAAACTTGGATTGTTGAAGTAGACGCAATCTGAACTCTGAGATTTGACACTCATTAGCTCTCTGCAAACTCTTGCATTGTAGCCTTCTCTATGCTTTCGGCCTTGATATTCATCAAGCTCGGGTATAATCTAACTTAATCACACAAGAGCTTCAACTGCGTACTGAAGTTCAACCACAATTTTGATCGTATTGTCCAAGGGAAGCAAACTCGACGCAAGCATTCGAGGGAGGCGTCCTATCGCTACCGAAGAAGCCACATTAAACAAGAAGAGCATTCTCTTCACATCTGTCGTAATTTTTAATTCTAGATTTGTAATAAGCAATTCTTATCAATACAAATCTCCATTGAGAACCAAATTTTACTCCCCTACATAAGATGGCGACTACAGTGGGAGAAACCATTTCTTCAACCGAAATGGTGGTGGTACAATTGGACAAAATTGCGGAAGGGACGACAGTCGAGTCCCTTATGATTGAGTTCGACCAAGCTAAGTATGAGGAGTACTTATATTTATCCTCCTTTGGTGGCAATACATCTCGCAGATGCCGCATAGTCATGCATGTGTCCCAGCCCTAAGTGGCCAAGGCAACCACACCCGAGATCTCTACCCGAGCTATAGTAGCGGGTTCTATCTCCCCCAAACCAACCAAGGTCGAACCAAAGGCCAAGATAACTAGTCAGGGGACTGCTCATTGGGTTGCCAACCAATCCACGCAGCCCCCTACACAAGAGGAGACAACTATTCGTATCGATGCGGACCACACTTTCATCGTTAACATGAACGCTCTTCTCTCCAAGAGAGCCTAACGGCGGTGACGACAATCTCTCGTCTGCCAAGAAGCACAAGCCTTCATCTCCTATGACGGCTTGAACTACTATTTAGGCCTGAGAAGAGCCAATCGAGAACATAAAGTTCTCAGTTTTGGCAAACTGAGCCTATCATGCGAGCCCACCTACTCAGCCGGGCTTCGCTATGATGGCAAAGTTCCTAAAATTAAGGAACTTGACGTTTCAGGCGAGCCTGACATTTCAAGCGAAACTCGCTCCATGAGAAAAGTTCCCTATTCGGGCGATCTTAGCAACTCAGGTGAGCCCCCCAAATCAAGCGGGCTTCACTTTTCAAGCTATGACCCCAGTTCAGGTGACTTCACCAGAGTAAGTGAGTTGAAGAAAACCGGCGAGCCCCATCAGGCCCGCTTGACACCCAATCCTCGCTCGCAATCATGCCTTGGCCAAAAAGGGAAAGCAAAGGCTAGTCAAATAGGCGGACCTCGCCTGAATGAACAAGTAGCTAGAGCTCACCAGAAGGCTGAAGCTCGCCAAAATACGAGACCTCGCTTGTCATGGCAGGCTCGTCTAAATTCAAAACTTGAAGAATTTTCCAAGTGTTCCCACTATTCTTCTTTCGAACCTTCTTCGCATGATTGCGTGTTTGGTTCTTCTGACACTAGGGGTTGTCACCATCAACCCATGAGGATCTCAGGGATCATCTGACTCGCAAGTGCACTATTCATGAGACAAATCCTTAGTGCCACTGTATGAGGCTCATCAAAGTAGTGCTTGCTGATTGCCAGAGTTCCGAGGCATGGAAACCATCGGTGTTCGAAAGGCTTTCCCAATAACGTCTAGAGTCGAGACCTCCTCAACGGAGATGCAATCGTTTGAGGGGATAGGCTACTAATAATTTGGAACTCCTTGTTACCACGATTAACATGGTAGGGAAAGGAAAAGCCAAGTATTCAGATTCGTCTGATCCAGAATTTTTCTCGAGATTCAAATACCTCTATGTTGAAAGTGAGGGTGTCTACCTACACACTCGTACTCAAACGGGGGCGGCCATCCCATTCAATTACTCCTACCTATCGCCCATCTACGACAATAATGATGAGGCTTGCTCAGCCATGGCAATGTCTCGGACCTCGAGCTCAGTGCAGGGTAAGTACGCGAAGGTGCACATGGTGGAAGTCCACAATGAGGTTGCTAGGAGACTCGAAGAGCAACAAGCAACTATCAACTCCTTGAAGGGAATGATGGAACAACTTTTGAACAAGAAGAAGAAGAGAAGTTCATGGAATCAGCAAAGATCCTTGAAGAACAAAGAACAGGAGCCTACTCTTCCTAACACATCTGAAGATGAAGATAATCGCAGATCGCATTTGGACTTTTCATCCAAGTCTTCGGGAAAAGCATCACATGCTGGCAGCACTCCTCGAGACAAGAGGCTTGATGAGTTCCAAAGTCAAGTCAATGCCCTAAAGCTTCAAAAGAGCATGAACGAGCTGTGGTGGTAATACCATACCCAGTCGAATAGGATACAGTCCCCTACCCGGCAAAGTTCAAACCAATGAGCTTAGTCCAGTTTGATGGTAAGGGATCTCCCTCACAACATATCTACTACTTCCTATCTCAAATAGGATTTCTCACGAAGAATGATCCTATCCTCACTCAACTGTTCATCAGCACCCTGAGAGGGGTAGCCTTTGAGTGGTTCCGCAAGCTAGAACCGGGCTCTATCAAAACATAGGCCGATGTGGAAAAGCTTTTCATAGCTCATTTCTTCGATGATGACACAAAAGTATCGATGGTCACTCTGTTTGCTGAGAAGCAGAAGAAAACAGAATCGATTAATGACTTTTTAAAGAGATTTTGGAATCAGCCGTTTCATTATCGAGACTAGGTCTCTGAAAGCACTTTGATCGAGATGTGTTGCAATAATCTCTCGATCAACATTTTTTCCAAGGTCGGCGCAGTGGAAACCCAAACCTAGAAGGAACTGGTTTGCTAAGGCTAGCAGGTGGAAAACATGATCAAAATGCTGGAAGCCGAAGAGCCTTGATCTAAAAGAGCAGCTTCTGAACCAAGTGCCCCCAGGAACCCTCCTCGCTCGAGGGGGAAAGAGATCATGGCTGTTGATTTTACTCCAGCCCCTATGTAAGCTCAGAGACAGAAGCTCAAGTCTTTCGAGCACTACCCCCCGAGGCAATATGACTTCAAGGAAGATTAAGTTGTGGCTACCTTCGATACTCTCCTCAAGAGAAGCAGGATCATGCTACCAGATATCACGAAGCCTAAAGATGTGAACAATATAGATGATCCGAACTACTATGCGTACCAGAGATTTTTGGGTCATCATACCTCCAAGTGCTATATCCTTAAGGATAAGTTGCAAGATCTTTATGATGCGGGAGTCCTAAAGATGGAAAAGGTGCAGAAGAAGGTGACTATGAACATGGTCACTTTGAAATTCGGGATAGATCTTCCTAAAGTCCATGCAACAACAGGGGTTGTACTCATCCCCAGGGTAGAGCTAAAGTTTAACAATGCCCATCCTCACAATTAATGAGGGAAAGTCTTGGTGCCACAAACCTTGCCTTCAGGACAGGTGATGTGGGTTCATCCCAACCTCCTCGACGATGAGCAGTGGACTTCCAACAAGTCTAAAGGCAAGCCTAAGCTTTGTAACATCATTTTAATAATTCTAGACGATAACAAAGTAAAGATAGCAACCCTCACCAATTTTGACAGCGAGGTAGATGCATTGATTACCTGAGCAGGGAAGGACTTTGCTAAGAACAACCCTCCGATAGCGAAAAGTCCAGCAAGGCCGTCGGTAGGGCCATCACCAACAGTCCAACTGAATCATGACAACCCATGTTCAAGCTGTCAACCCTTCCAGTTCGACCTGCTCGCACAGCTAAAGAATATCCCAGCTAGGATCACCTTGTATGAGCTCCTGCAGCTATCCAAGTCTACCCGGGATGCTCTACGGGAGGCACTAGCCGACTCAGAGGCTTTTGCAACACATTTCTCACCTGCTTCAGAAGAAGAGGCAAAGAAAGGGTGTCTGCAATGCTGCCAGGCATCTAGACAGCAGATGTTCACATTAAAAGTTGATTTGATCATTACAGGACTCATTACAACTTCAGTCGTTATAATAAGTTTAAAAAAAGAAAGACTTTTTATAAGTCTTCTTACTCAATGAAAATAAAAAGATTACAACTTTCTTAAGAACACACGCAGAAAGATTGTTTATCGGTCTTCTACTTACGCGGGATTTTTGTCAGTACTAGGGTTTATCCATGGACCACCAACTGATCAGATCCAAATAAAGATTTTGTTGCCTCATAAAGGAGACAAGAAATTAAAGTAACTATCTTGGCAACAGTGAGACAATCACTCTTCTTGAGAATCACAACTAGGTACGATCTCAAGGGAAATGGATGAACGGGATGCAGATCTCTCGAACTCTTCCTCCATTTGTACTGAAAAACTCGTTAAGATCTCTTCCTCCTCTCTAAAATTCATGCTCCTCTCTCTTAAATTTGATAGGATTTCACTGAGACTTGAGAATTCTCGATCTATGCAAACGAAGGCCCTGGGGCCATATTTATAGGCTTCAGAAGCTCGTTTTCAGATAAGAATGATCGATTTGATCTCATCCTAAGTTATAAGTACTTAACTATGTTCTAAGATATCTTCAAATCATTTGGGGAGGCTTTGGATCAGAATAAACCAAAATCCTGGTGGTTAGCAGCGAAAATAGCATTTCAAGGCACGAGACAGACTTCGTGTCTCGGCCTTGGCGAAGACACAAACTGTGTCTCGACCTTGGCCGAGACACAAAGTGTGTCTCAATCTTAGCCGAGATACAAGATGTGTCTCAACCTTGGCCGAGACACAATGTGTGTCTCAGCCTTGGTCGAGACACAATATGTGTCTCAGTTTCAACTGGGACGTTGTTTAGCATGCCTTGAGTGTTTTCTCTGTAGTTTTCCAATCTGATCTCAGAATGACACGATTCAAAGTGTGTTGGAAAGTTAGAGAAGAGATCTACAATCTTGCATAGGTGAATCACACTTGGAATGGATGAGACACGAGTGGTGTTTCATCTTTCGTGAGTGAAACGTAACTCTCGATCGAATCGTCTTTTTGTTATTCTGTCGCCCCATTGATTCATAAGCTTCATCGACTCACTTCATGCGCTCTTTGATGTTAGATAATTCCCCTTGACTTAGATAATGATGTTCATCATCTTCTTTTCATCTCCAACTGCTTGTGGGAACCTATAAGCAATTTTGTACCTTATTACTCGTATACTCTTGGAGTTCGAGTCACGAGACCGACTGGTGAAGTTAGTGCATCAGTAACTTTCATACCTTATTACGATTACTCATTCTGTTTAGAATAAATAACCATAATACTTATAGGATATTTGGCAAACCCTCAGCCATAAACAGGTTTGACGAGCTTTTACCGACTACCATTTGAGTCGGGCTAGCATGCGGATTGTTTATGTTCGTTCCGTAGGTGACATTATGCTAAAAGAATGAATTCTCTTAGACTTGATGCTATGATATTGAATACATTGACTTTGTTATTTTTTATAGGAATAGACTACCCGACAACGCGTGTTAGGTGAAGACTTTAGGATTTTTGGCAAACCCTCAGCCATCAACATATTTGATATGCCTTTACCGATTACCGTTTGAATCGGGCTTACATAGGAATTATCTAAATCCGTTTCACATGTGACCTTGTGCTACAAGAATGAATTCTCTTAGACTTGGTGCTATGATATTGAATACGTAGGCTTCGTCCTTTTTATAAGGAAGAATAACCGGTAACGCGTGTTAGGCGTAGACTTATCTCTACTCAGGGATTGAGATAATATCCCCTAGACGTGAATCCTGGCATTTTTTCATAGAGAAAGGTTAACTGGTTACGCATGTTAGACATTGACTTATCTCTACTTAGGATTCAAAATAAAATTTCTCATGCATGTAAGGCACATATTTTGGTGTTATTAATAATGGCTTGCCACGATGTTGAATACATAGGCTTTTGTCCATTTTGCGGTGAAAGACTAACCAATAATGCGTGTTAGGCGCTGACTTATCCCAGCTTAGGATTCGAGATAAAATTCTTTATACGTGTCAGGCACGGATTTTGGTGTTTTTAATAATAGCCTACCACGATATTGAATACGTGGGCTTTTGTCCTTTTCATGATAAAAGACTAACCGGCAACGCATATTAGGCGTAGACTTATCTCTATTCAGGAGTCGAGATAAAGTTCCCCATGTATGAAATGCATGGATTTTGGTACTGAAGAGCTTTGTTGTGTCTTCTCTTGGGGAAAAGATGAACCCTGTGCTGGAGAAGAAGAATTTTATATTCTATCTCTAGGTACAAAAGAAACTCAAAGTGGGATCTCCACTTCGAGAATTTGAAGGATGAAACTAAGAGTGTGATCTCCACTCCGAGAATCGAAAAGATTTAGATAACCCTAACTATTTAAAGGATTAGTTATCCAATCTGAAAATAAATTTCTCATTTATCGAGAAGAAATTCCAACTTTAACCCTAAATATTTAAAGGTTTAGCCAAAGGGGTGATTGAGACAATCCTAACTGTTTAAAGGTTTGATCGCTCGATGTGGGTGGAAGCCTCTCGTTTATCAAAAGGGGATTTCGGTTTTGGTCCTTACTATTTAAAGGTTTTACCAAGATGGATTTTGAGACGACCCTAATTATTTAAAGGTTTGATCATTCAATTTGTGGACCTCTCATTCATGGAAAGAATCGAGAGGGGATTTTGGCTTTGGCCCTAACTATTTAAAGGTTTGACCGAAGGGAGTTTAAGACGATCCTAACTATTTAAAGGTTTGATCATTTAATTTGTGGACCTCTCGTTCATTAAAGGAATCGAGAGGGGACTTTGGCTTTGGCCCTAATTATTTAAATGTTTGACCAATTAGAATGTGAGACGATCCTAACTGTTTAATGGTTTGATTATTCAATTTGTGGACCTCTCATTTATGGAAGGAATCGAGAGGGGACTTTGGATTTTGCCCTAATTGTTTAAAGATTTCACCAAATGGGGGTTTAAGACAACCCTAACTGTTTAAAGGTTTGATCGTTCAATTTGAAGGTGGACCTTTCGTTCATGGAAGGAATCGAGAGGGGATTTTGGCTTTGGCCCTAACTGTTTAAATGTTTAACCAATTGGATTGGAGGAACGACCCTAACTATTTAAAGGTTTGACCGCTCGATTTTGAATTAGACCTCTCGTTAATGGAAGGAATCGAGAGGGGGTGTCAATTCCTTCCGTGAACAATTGAAGTGTTGAGTGTGCAGACACAACGGGAGTTTGAGTGGATCAAACTAGAAATAATTTTTAGTAGACCCACCATCAATTGATGTGATCAGTGAGGGATTAAGCACTCCATAATTGTACCGTGGGGGTTTCGTGAGGGAAAATTGACCGGATAAAGTCATTGAATATTATCTCGACAAAAGAGTGCTTGAGAAGCCAGATTGGGAGGTTCTTAATCATTCTTTATCATGATTAAGAATTTATTGGTTTTGAGTTATCCTTAAGAATACTATGTGTAGTATTCTCCTGGAACTTTCCATCAAAGATAGGAAACAATTTAGCCTCGTGTACTAGTTAGAGATTTGGGAAATAGTTTATACTCGTATACCTTGTTGGAGTAAAAAAAGAGAAGCATTTTATACTCATATACTCATCAGAGTTGATGGAGAAGCAGTTTATACTCATATACTTATCGGAGTCTACATCGTTCTCATTTGGCTTGTTTTGCTGTTATGACGGTGGAGTCAATTAAGGATTGGATTTTGTTTTTGAGGCCAAAGAAAACCTTAGTGGGATGAAGAACCCTCCAGTGGTATGCACAGTAGTTTGGATCTGTAATCCTCTTAGCTCCTTCATGATCTTTAATAGATGGCAGTTCGATCTTGTCGCTGGTGAGGAGCTATTTCAAGATGGCTGGAACTTCCTCATCCTGGAAGAAGTACTATTTTTGGAGTCTCAGATCCGGAGTACTTCGTTGTTTCTGAGGTTATGGTTGGGATATCTGATTAACATTAACAGCAACCACAGGCATTGTTGGCTGACTTCTCTCGACCTTCTTTCTTATGAGGAAGCGCTTGACCTATTCTCCATATAGTTTTAATTCTTTCTAGGTAGTTGAGGGGATAACCCCCATGACTTCGAGGACATAAAGGGAGAGATTGTGATGGTAAATCTGGAGTATGAACTCTTTTATGACCGGATCTCGGTAGTTCATCGTCTTGTTTCTAAAGCGTTTGAGGAAGGTGTCAACTGACTCTCCGTTCTTCTGTTTCTCGTCCAAAAGAGCTCCAATTGACATTTTAGTGTCATCATTAAAGAATTTCCTGAGGAATGAACTTTCCATATCGTCCCAGCAGTTGATGCTTCCTAGCTTGAGACGTCAATACTGTAACATTGCTTTTTCCCCTTCCGATGACCGGATACCATTATCAATACCTATCTATAAATAAGTAATTCTTTCCTTTTTGTATCCCATATAATCTTCTAGCATGAGGATTTTTAACTTAGACAATTTTCATATTATGATCTAGTTAACTAGGTCATAGCATGCATACAAACTTAGCATGTAAACCTAAGTTAACCATGCTTTAAACCTTGATTAGAGAAAACCAAATTATTAAATACCTAATGTGAAACTCTCTAATTAACATAGTTATTATATTTGTTCAGCCAAGTTAGTGGGAGAAATTTTGCATAAAACCCCTCAACTTTGGCCAAATTGAAGATTTTTCTTCACATGGCCTATATATATGTGCACTCAACTTCTTCTTTTTGCC
>BQKN01000896.1:35186-49487 GCA_022839385.1 Asparagus kiusianus | reverse complement strand
TTGATTACTTTCTTGAAGTTCCTGCGAGTTAGTTTCCCATGCTAATTGTATATCTTCTTTCTTGAAGTTCCTGCGAGTTAGTTTCCCATGCTAATTGTATATCTTATCACTTTTATAATATTCCTATTTGATTCACTTCATGCATGGGCTCGTTATTGATTGGTTAATCATTGCTATCCTAATGTTGTTCATTTCAAATTTATACCTTTGATATCCTTGAATGATTTCATTGCAACAATTCGAATTGATTCGATGGTTCAACTATTGATAATAATAGTATTCCTCTCTTTTTTGATGACTGATTGTCTATATTAATGGATTATGCCCTGTGTGAAGTAAGCTTCACCGGTGGGTGGTAATGGTAAAGTGTCCCGGTGGGACAATGCCCTGTGTGAGGACGCTCATCGGTGGGTGTATAAAGGCATGCGCGGTTTATTGATTATCCCATGATTGGGGAGTTTGGAATCCTGAATATTAGACCTTGATTGTTCATCTTTACATGTTATTTCACTTCGGTCAATGATTATGATATAAGAATGGCAACTTAATATTGAGATCCCTTTGTTCAAGTTTGATATCTATGTCTATCATTTTCATTCGTTCCCTTGAATTGTACCCAAGATTTTTATGGTTACCTATTGGGCCTTAGGCTCACCTCTATTGTTTCTGAATCCACTCGCAGGTCATACAACTGGCAAGGATAAGTCCATTACAGACCCTGAATTTGAAGATTAGCTCTGAAGGAAAATCTTAGTAGGGGTTAATTTATGTTCACTTTTGTAGTACTTTTGACTTATAAAACATGTATTAATGTTGTAGCCACTGCTATTATTGTAATATTTGGTATTACCCTTTAGTTCCCTTCTATTTTGGTATTCTATGAACTCTGCTATCAACCTCGTGATCCTGGGTATTGCTTATGCATCTCCACTACTTTATTTTTTGCCCTTCAGTATATCTATGTTGTGATGTGCATAAAGATTTAGTAGGTTGACCCTTCTTATTACAGATAGGTCATGCTCAAAATTTTATGTACATTCCAGAGGAGGGGCGTTAAAGATACCAATCGAAGGCATCCCCGTGAAGGGTTCCTACGAATGACCGGATCATTAGTGGTTCATTCTCGAAGATCACTCCCAGATGAGACTTGAAATAGATCAAGTTTTCAGTAGGAGAGCCTCTCCCGTCGAATGGCGTGAAGTTAATTAGGGTGAACTTTGCCATGTACGGGATTAAATCTCACTCTCTTGGATATGGGCACGGAATGCTTATTTTCCTCACTTCTTGATCAGACATTAAGGCATTGACCTTATTCTCTAGGTCTTTCATCATCTCGTCATCGTCTATATCTTTCTTCGGGCGATTTTGAGGATGAACGATGGGATCACCCTCAGCGTTGTCATTAGTGATGGGGTCTCCCCTAGTGTTTTTGTTGTCAAGAGGGGTATCCATATTGATATTCTCTTCCACTTCCGAATCGCTATCTACCTGATTAATAGTGTAGCAATGACTGTATTCAGCGCACTGGTTTTATAACTCTTGGAGTTGTTGGGCATGTAAATCCTTGACCCGTTGCATAGCCATCTCCATTTTGATTTTAAAATCTTCTTTCTGTTTGGCCAAGGCTTCTTAAAAAAGTTGAGCCACTTGTTCGATAGTGATCATGAATACTTCTCGAGCTTGCCCCATGCTAGACATTGTATCGTTGGAGGCGATTGCGGAGAAAGTATTTGAAAGTTCATCTTCTGAAGACAATCCTTCGTGCATCTTCGGGTAATCCCCATGTCTAATGGCTTCTAACTAGAGCTGAGACACACGTCGAGCTATTCCTGAATCGACTTTTCTACCCAGAGAAAAAATCAGGATTAGCGTTATTCGAATTGAACACAGACTTTGCTTTGTCAGCCATGTTGATGGTGACTTCTGGGAGTTCGTCATCTTGAATGGCCAATCTTCTTTTTATAGGAGCGTCTTGATTTGGGTTTTGACACTTTAGTAGAAAGCCTTCGGAATACCGAGACCCTCTGATAATACTTCCCTGATTAACCTCTCACAAGGACAATGAGAGTCCGTTTCTGGGGTATTTCTCTTTCGAGACTTACTATTGGCTTCAAAAATTGCCTATAGGTTCCTGCACACGGCTCGAGATGTAGAGAAGATAATGAACACTATTATCCAAGTCAAAGAGGATTATCTAACTTCAACAAACACATGAAGCGAGTTGACAGAGTATACAAATCAACGGGATGGTATAATAATGAAGAAGTGACTCGACCTGGAGTTATGTTTAACCCAAAAAGAAGTATGTACCACTCATGTCTTGCTCATCCCATAGGTGTCTCACCTATGGGAGATTGTAGAGATCTTTGTGAGATTTCTAACATACCTTGGATCACCTCATTCCAAGATTGGGCGATGGAGTTAGAGCCAAAATACCCGAGACCCTTTAGATCGTTATACACCAGCGAGACACAGATTGTGTCTTGGAGAATAATAGAGATTTTGGCCAAGATATGATTCAAATCTGAATAAGATCAAAAGATAAAAGTTGTAGATCTCTCCTCCATATTTCTAACGCATCTTTAATCACTTCATTCTGACATCGTACAAGAGAGTTAAAGTCAAAATGACGGAAGACATAAAGACTATCTCGGCCAAGGCCGAGACAGTCTTGGCTTTTGCCGAGACTGTCATGGCCAAGTCCAAGATTGTCTCGGCCAAGTCTAAGACTATCTCGGAAAAGGCCGAGACTATCTCAACAAAGGTTGAGACTTTCTTTGTCGAGACTGTCTCAGCCAAAAATGTTGTTTTTACCCGTTTTTTGCCAGAAAACCTGTTTTTCGATAAGATTTCGGGATTTCTTCATCCAAAAGCCTCACCTACTGATAGGAGACTATCTTTGAATTTGATAAAGTTGTTACAACTAAGGATGAGATTGAATCGGCCATTCTTATCTGAAAACCAGGCTCTCGAAGCCTATAAATACAGCCTTAGAGCCTTTATTTACACAGATCCGGAATTCTCAAGCCTCGGCGAAGCCCTGTTGAATTGAAGAGTGAGGAGCACGAATTTCAGAGAGGAGTAAGTGATCTTGGTGAGTTCTTTAGTATATGGAGGGGAAGAGTTCGAGAGATCTGCATCTGTTCATCCATTTCCTTGAGATCGTACCTAGCTGCGATTCTTGAGAAGAGTGATTATCTCGTTTTGCCGAAATAGTTACTTCAGTTTCTTGTCTCCTTTCAAGGCAACAAAATCTTTATATTGGATCTAATCAATCGGCGGTCCACAGATAAACCCCGGCAAATGCTAAGATCCCACGTAAACAACGGGTGATAAACGTCCGTTGTGTGTGTTTTCAGAAAGTTATAATTTTTATTTTCATTTGTTGAGATCATTGTAACGACTAAAGTTATGATGAGTCCGTTAATAAAAGAACCAACTTTCTACCAAAACGTGCTGGCGACCACAGTGGGAGTCAACAGTCTCACTACCGAGACTGTCGTGTCGTAACTAAAGATCAAGATCCCGGTTGATTCGGCTATCGAGTACAAGTTCGACGAAGCCAAGTTCGAGGAATATTTACCCTCGTCTTCATCAAAATCCTCCTCTCCCTGCAAATGCGGAAAGATATTGTCTTTGAAGGAGGCGTACTCACTGAAGAAGGCTACAAGTGATACCTCTCTAATCAAGGAGTTATCCAATCAAAGTACGCTAACTCTAACAAAGAGAGCTCGTCAGAGGCGACGCCAACGCCAAGCTCGTCAAATCACCAAAGTATTAGAACAAGTCGATGGGGTTCGATATTACGCAAACTTGGAGTCCAGGAGGCATCAAGCAACCGAATCACTTCAACAGCTATGGCTAACAAGTCCTCTAAGCCATCGAGCGAAGAATGCATCCTTGTCAAAAGGAATCGTTCAACCCAGAAGGAGCGTATCCAACGACGTCGTGCACGTGCCGCACATGCTCGCACTCTTTTGCAAAAGGCACAAGGCATGAAGAAGGAAGAGGTGGTCAAAAAAACTACCAAGACCACGCTAAGTCTGGAGGCCAAAGTCCAAAACAGCATCAAAAATAACTCTGACAGCGACCAAAAAGATCACAAGTCTCCAGCCACTTTAGGGTGACTCGCGCTAAGCCCGAGTCACCTCAAGGTGTCTCGCACCTAATTGGCCTCCCATAGTTGTTTCTCCGCTTTTGTTAAGCCTCGCTCCTGTTCCAGTTGATCCCGTACCTTCGGAGAAGCCCTACGGAAGCGTGGATCTGTTCAAATTTAAGATTCTGAAGAAGGATCGCCTGGGTCCTCTACACAAAGATCGAGGCAAAGCTCTGGTGAGTAAAACCCGAGTAATTCTTCAGCCTGGGGGTTGTACAAACACTCCCGTCAAACCAAAGGCCATTCAAAGGTATCCCGTCACCTCTAAAAAAACTAAGGCACCTCGTTGTACATGTTCGTGTGTCGTGCACAAGTGGACTCCTAGCATCGATCGGTCATGGGTTCGTATTGAAACCCAGGAGCCTATTAATATCTCACACTCACAAGGGGATGGTTCTAAACGTGCGACTCCTGACGTAACCTTGGATCATTCAAAGGAGACAACAAATCATCCCGAGAATTTCAACAAGGTTCTTAATCCCCAAAAGAAGACGTGCCCGTCAAAAGACTATGTTATAATTAGGGCATCACACCAACAAGCAATGGATTTCTCCAATGAGCTGCACCATCAGGCTGGGGTGTGAACAAATCTCAAATGGATGATGTCCAAGAAACTAACTCTCACTGTCCATGTGAGGGGCTTATCAAGGTAGTATTATCAAAATGTAGCTACCCCAGGACCATTTCACAAAGATTCTCGATATTCAAAAAACTTGCCACCGAAGCATCGAAGCCTAAGCCAAGACGCTTCCACAATAGAAAATCCGCTGCCCAAAACAATAAATTCCCGAAAGTCACTATCAACATGGTTAACAAAGAAAAGTCAACACGGCACTCGAATGATCCTAATCCAGACTTTAGCCCAAGAGGAAAATTCAGTCCAGGAATTGCCTCGCAAATGTCTTAACTCCAATTAGGAGCCACCGGATGTGGGGATTATCCGAGGATGCACAAGCGATTGTCTTCAAATGACGAATAGACAAATACTTGCTCCGCAATCGCCTCTAATGATACAATGTCTAGCATGGAGGAAGCAAGGGAGTCGTTCACGATCACTCCTGACCTAGTGGCCCAAATGCTTCAAGAAGGACTGGCTAAACAAAGAGAAGAATTTAGGGCTGAAATGAACATTGAGATGGAGTTGATCATGCAGCAAATGGGAGAGTTGCAGGCTCAACAACTTCAATCTCATAAGTCCAGTTAGCAGGCTGAATCGAGCCGCTGTACTCAGAACATCGTAGTTAGCAGCAATCCAGAAGTGGGCGAAGCACCCCTTGAAAATACTGGGGGTGGTCCAATCGCATCCCTAAATAACACTGGGGGTGGTCCAATCACACTCTTTAATAACACTGGGGGTTGTTCAAATTCACCCACTAAAAATAAAAACGCTGGTGGTGGTCTAACTCATTCTCCTCAACGTCCTTCGAAGGAAGATGTGGATGATGACGAGATGATGAAAGAGCTGGTGAATAAGGTCAATGCCTTAATGTCCGCTCAAGAAGTGAGGAGAACGGGCATTCCGCGCCTATATCCAAGAGAGTGGGATTCAATCCCGTACCTGGCGAAGTTCAATCTAATTAACTTCACGGCGTTTGACGGAAAAGGTTCACCCACTCAGCATCTAATTTATTTCAAGTCCCACCTAGGAGTGATCTCTTGGCATGAGCCCTTGATGGTTCGTTCATTCATTGGTATCCTTCATGGGGCCGCCTTCGATTGGTATTGGCATCTCAAACTGGGAAGCATTAATAGCTGGGACGACATGGAAAGCTCATTCCTTAACAACTTCTTTAACGAGGATACTAAAGTGTCGATCGGAGCTCTTTTGTATGAGAAGAAAAAGGATGGGGAGACGGTTGATAATTTTGTCAAATGCTTCCGTAACAAGGCGATGAACTGTCGGGATCCGATCACGGAGGAATTTATGCTCCAGACCTGTCACAACAACCTTTCCATCAATGTCCTGGAAGTCCTGGGGGTTGTGCCCTCCACCACATGGAAAGAGTTAAAACTGTATGGTGAATAGGCCGAATGCTTTCTCAAAAGGAAGAAGCCGAGAGAGGCCAACCGACAGCCAAGGCTCCTGCAACCGCTATCGACATTCATCAATAGCAACCTTGGAGGCAACAAAGGACTCCTAATCTGAGGTTCTAGGAAGCGTATTCTTTCAAAGATGATGAAGTTCCAGCCATCTTCAAGTATCTCCTCCCCAATGACAAAATCAAGCTACCACAGATCACAAATCAGGAGGAATCAAACAAAACTTTAGATCCGAAGTACTGTGTGTACCACAGGAAGGTCCATCGCCCCACCAATACTTGTATTACGCTAAAAATGGCATTCAAGACTTGGTTGACGCTGGCGTTATAACGCCAAAATAAGCCAAATGAGAACGGCTTCCTTCGATAGGTATATGAGGTTAAACTGCTCCCTGTTCCTCAAATGAGTGTAAGAGGTTAAATTGCTTTTTCATGTTCCTCCGACAGGTATATAAGGTTAAACTGCTCCCTAATCCTCCAATGAGTATAAGAGGTTAAACTACTTCTCTCTTATCGTCCAACATGTATATGAGGTTAAACTGCTCCCTTACCCTTCGATAGGTATATAAGGCTAAACTGCTCCCTTACCCTCCGACAGGTATATGATGTTAAATTGCTCCCTAATCCTCCAACGGGTATACAAGGTTAAACTATTCCCCTATTGTGAATGGGAATCTCATGGAGGATACTACACACAGTATTCTTAAGGATAACCCGACATTAAGATATTACACATGGTATTCTTAAGGATAACCTAAATCCAATTCTTAATAAAAAAAGAGATTAAGAACCTCCCACTGTGGCTATTTAATAATTTCCAAGATGATTAAAACCCTCCCATTGTGAATTTGTGTCCCTTCACAGACAAGGGCGAAGCGCATCCTATCTGCTTCGACCCCCGTTAGAACAATCGCTGGGATTAATTTCACCAACCCCCACTGTGATTTTCCAAGCATTTTTCGTTGAGATGAGATTTGGTGACTTCATCAACTCAATCTTCCCTCGTGAAACCCCCACTCTGTAATTGTGGAGTGCTTGATGATTCATAGTCATCCATCATAAAATCCCTCACTAATCAAATTAATTGATGGTTGGTCCACTAAAATTCTTCATGGTTCAATCCACTCAAACTCCCGCTGTTTATCTGTTGATCCATGATGGTTATCAAACCCCTTTTCGTGTTAGGTCCATGTTGCTTGACATCGAAAACTCCCACTAAGTGATTTGTATAAGTCAACATTCCCACTGTTATTTGTACCACATTCCTACTGTTTGTTTGGTCAAACCTTCCTACAGTTAGGACCAAAGCTAAAATCCCCTCTCGATTCCTTCCATGAATGAGAGGTTTACTTTCAAATTGAACGATCAAACCTATAAAAGTTAGTATCATCTCAAACCCCCATTTTGAATTTTTTCTGCACCTAGAGATAGAATATAAAATTGTTCCTCTCCAGAAGACAAAATAGGGTTAAGCCTACGCCTAATACGCGTAGCCGGGTAGTCTATTTTCATAAGAAAGACAAAGTCTACATATTCAATATCGTAGCACTAAGAAAATTAACTCTCATAGCACAACATTACATGCAAAATAGACTTAGACAATCTATATGCTAGCCTGACTCAAACGGTAGTCAGGAAAGACTGGTCAAATCCGTTGATGGCAGAGGGTTGACCAAAAATCCTATAAGTATTATGCTTACTTATTCTAAATAGAATGAGTAATCATAATAAGGTACAAAAACTACTGACGCACCAACTTTACTAGTCAGTCTCGTGACGTGAACACCCGGGAGAACATCAATTCCAGTCGAAGTCTCCACGAGGAACCTTGGACGCATTCGCAATAGTAGTTGTATCAGCTCAATAGCTGGCCCTACAATTTAAAACTCCCCTATGGTTAAGAAAAGACTGACGACCACATTAGGAGAAGATCTATACCTGCAGATGAACCAACATCAATGGTTCGTCCTGCAGCCTCTACACTTAGGCCCGACATGCCCCAACGTCAGTCAACGTGTTGCGATGAAAGTCAACGTCAGTCAATGCATAGCTGTGAGTCAATGCTAGTCAATGCATTGAGATGAAAGTCAATACATTGTGATGAAAGTCAATGTCGGTCAACACGTTGCAATGAAGGCCTATGCCAGTCGAAGCATTGACAATTTTTGCTAAAATAAGGCTCAGATCAATCCCAGGTTAAAGGATAATCCCAAGGAGTTCGATCACAATTTAGATGTGAATCCCTGACTAAGATAATCAGTTCAACATCGACTCAATGACACGAGGTAAGTTCAGAAACCATTACATCAATTTCAGTTCGAGACTTAGAAAACGGTCTGACGATAAACGCAGCACCGGAGGAATTTTAGCTATTCGACAAAATACTGAATAAACTGAGAACTGAAGAAGTTAAGAACTAAAGTCAGTTATAGGTCCTTTTATGTCGATTAAAGGTTGGGCCTATCATATCCAAAGTATTCCAACCTCCTCTACAAAAGAATTTGGCTGAAATACTTTGGAGGGGGTATTTGTAGGCGTCAAAAATTACCTATAGGTTCCTGCACACATCTCGAGATGTAGAAAAGATAATAAATGCTATTATACAAGTCAAGAAGGATTATCTGACATCAACAAATGCATGAAGTAAGTTGACAGAGCATACAAATCAATAGGATGGTACAATAATAAAGAAGCGACTCGACCTGGAGTTACGTTTCACCCTAAAAGGAGTAAGCACCACTCGTGTCTTGCTCATCCCATGGGTGTCTCACCCATAGGAGGGTGTAGGGTTCTTTGTGAGATTTCTGACACACCTTGGATCACCTTATTCCAAGATCGGACAAGGGAGTTAGAGCCAAAATACCCGTGACTGTTTAGACCGTTATACACCAGCGAGACACAGATTGTGTCTTGGAGAATAATAGAGATGTTGGCCATGATATGATTCTAATCTGAATAATATCAAAAGATGAAAGTTGTAGATCTCTCCTCCATATTTCCAACGCATCTTTAATCACTTTATTTCAACATCGTATGAGAGAATTAGAGTCAAAACAATGGTAGACACAAAGACAATCTCGGCCAAGGTGGAGATTATCTCTGCCTGGTCTATACTATCCCAGCAAAGGTTGAGACTGTCTTGGCAAAGGCCGAGACTATCTCAGCCAGAAATGTTGTTTTTACCCGTTTTTTTGCCCCGGAAACCTTTTTTTGATAAGATTTTAGGATTTCTTCATCCAAAAGCCTCACCTACTGATTGGAGGCTATCTTTGAATATGATAAAGTTGTTACAACTAAAGATGAGATTGAATCAGCCATTCTTATCCGAAAACCAAGCTCCCGAAGCCTATAAATACAGCCCTAGGGCCTTCATTTGTACAGATCCAGAATTCTCAAGCCTCGACAAAGCCCTGTCAAATTGAAGAGTGAGGAGCACAAATTTCAGAGAGGAGGAAGTGATCTTGGTGAGTTCTTCAGCATAAGGAGGGGATGAGTTTGAGAGATCTACATCCATTCATCCATTTCCTTAAGATCGTACCTAGCTACGATTCTCGAGAAGAGTGATTATCTCACTTTGCCGAGATAGTTACTTTAGTTTCTTATCTCCTTTATGAGGCAACAAAATCTTTATATTAGATCTGATCAATCAGTGGTACACGAATAAACCCTGGCACAGGCTAAGATCCCACATAAATAGCGGGTGATAAACGTCCATTATGTGTTTTTTTAGAAAGTTATAATTTTTATTTTAATTTGTTGAGATCATTGTAGCGACTAAAATTATGAGGAGTACGTTAATGAAAGAACCAATTTTTCACATAAACATTTACCCCTAGCCCGATAGTACAACTCATTGACATTATGGTCGGAGCAACCTATTAGCTGTTTATCAGGTATAACGTCATCTTCTACTAGACACATTTTCTTCTGAATAAGCAGCACCTTGTTGGCATTCATAGGAGTCACACGTTTTGAATCGCACCTTTGTGAGGATGATAACCAAGATAATCCTTTAGCGGAATTCTTAACATGGAGAGATCCACACTACCGTAGGACTTTATTGGAGGTGCGAGAACAGAAGGAGCAGGATCTAAAGTTGATGAGGGCGGGAGAGCAGCCTTAGAGCTAGAATTAAGTGAGATACATGGCTGGTTTCTCTTGTCAGGTAGAGGCACCTTAGTTGTTTTCGGTGTAGTTGTAGGAGCTGTTTTGGTCTTTGGCACCTAAACCTGCTTAGATCTTGGTGGCTCTTTGACCACCTCTTCTTTTTACAACTCTTGTGTATTTTGTACAAGGGTCCGAGCATGCGTAAAAAGTGTGCGGTGCTTCTGGATGCGCTCCACGAGAGTAGAACGGGTTCGTTTGACACGAACCCATTTGTCAGTCGACGGTTGGGAGGAGCACCCTGATGCTTAATGTGGCGACGGCAAAGCCACTTGGCACCTTCTAATCTCTAGATCCGTTTGGTAGTGGAGTCCGTCCACCTGCTCTAAAGCTTTAGTGAATTGACAGACCAGACGTTGGTGGCACCTTTGACGAGCCCTTTTCGTCAACATCGGTGCGCCTTCAACGGGTAACTCCATGACCTTTGAGGAGTTGTCACGAAAGTCAGATCCGGATTTCTTTGATGTTGGGGAGGAATCTTCAACAGCACTTGGGTAAAGATTGATACCATGAGTCCTCAGATCTAAAGACCAACGAACCTTCTTGAGGGAAGTGGTCTTCCTGTGCTTGTAAGGAGAGGAAGATCTGGAGGAGGAGGAGATGTACTCCTCGAACTTTTGCTAGTAAAACTCGTATTCGACCTCTTCATCCACAAGGATCTTGATCAGTATCTATGGCATGACAACCTCAACAGAAAGGTTGTTGGCTACCACTGTGGTCGCCAGTGTGTTCACGTCGAAAGTTGATTTAGTCATTACGACAACAACAAGACAATCACTCTTCTCGAGAATTACAGCTAGGTGCGATCTCAAGGGAAATGGAAGAACAGGATGTAGATCTCTTGAACTCTTCCTCCCTTTGTGCTGAAGAACTCACCAAGATCTCTTCCTCCACTCTGTAATTCGTGCTCCTCACTCTTCAATTCGATAGGGCTTCGCCGAGACTCAAGAATTCTGGATCAGTGCAAATGAAGGCCCTAGCCCATATTTATAGGCTTCAAAAGCTCGGTTTTCAGATAAGAATGACCGATTTAATCTCATTCTTAGTTGTAACCGCTTAACCACGTTACAAGATATCTTCAAATCAGTTGAGAGAATTTCAATCAGAATATACCAAAATCCCGGAAGTTAGCAGTGAAAACAGCGTTTCAGGACACGAGATAGACTTCGTGTCTCGGCCTTAGCCGAGACACAAACTGTGTCTTAGCCTTGGCTAAGACACAACATGTGTCTTGGCCTTGGCCGAGACACAATACGTGTCTCAGTTTTGACCGGGACCCTGTTTAGCATGCTTTGAGTGTTTTCGTTGTAATTTTCCAGTCCGATCTCGTTAAAACCCTCCCACTGTGACTTTGAGTCCCTTCACAGACAAGGGCGAAGTGCATCCTATCTGCTTCGACCCCCATTAGAACAATCGTTGGGATTAATTTCACCAACTCCAACTGTGATTTTCCAAGTATTTTTTCATTGAGATGAGATTTTGTGACTTAATCAAGTCAATCTTCCCTCGTGAAACCCCCACTCTGTAATTGTGGAGTGCTTGATGATGCACATTCCTCCACCATAAAATTCCTCACTAATCAAATTAATTGACGATTGGTCCACTAAAATTCTTCATGGTTCAATCCACTCAAACTACCACTGTTTATCTATTGATCCATGATGGTTATCAAACCCCTTTTCATGTTAAGTCCATGTTGCTTGACATCGAAAACTCCCACTAGTGATTTGTACAAGTCAACATTCCCACTGTTATTTGTACCACACTACTACTATTTGTTTGGTCAAACCTTCCTACCGTTAGGACCAAAGCCAAAATCCCCTCTCGATTCCTTCCATGAACGAGAGGTTCACTTTCAAATTGAACGATCAAACCTATAAAAGTTAGTATCATCTCAAACCCTCATTTTGAATTTTTTCTGCACCTGGAGATAGAATATAAAATCGTTCCTCTCCAAAAGACAAAATAGGGTTAAGCCTACGCCTAATACGCGTAGCCGGGTAGTCTATTTCCATAAGAAAGACAAAGTCTACGTATTCAATATCGTAGCACTAAGAGAGTTAACTCTCTTAGTACAACGTTACATACGAAATGGACTTAAATAATCTACATGCTAGCCCGACTCAAACGGTAGTCGGTAAAGGCTCGTCAAATCCGTTGATGGCTGAGGGTTTGACAAAAATCCTATAAGTATTGTGCTTACTTATTCTAAACAGAATGAGTAATTATAATAAGGTACAAAAACTACTGATGCACCAACTTTACTAGTCGGTCTCATGACTTGAACACCCGGGAGAACATCAATTCCAGTCGAAGTCTCCACGAGGAACCTTGGACGCATTCACAATAGTAGTTGTATCTGCTCAAATAGCTGGCCCTACAATTTAAAACTCCCCTATTGTTAAGAAAAGACTGACGACCACGTCAGGAGAAGATCTGTACCTACAGATGAACCAACATCAATGGTTAGTCCTACAACCTCTACACTTGGGCCCGTCACGCCCCAACGCCGGTCAACGTGTTGCGATGAAAGTCAACGTCGGTCAACGTGTAACTGTGAGTCAATGCTAGTCAATGCGTTAAGATGAAAGTTAATACATTGTGACTTAAGTCAATATCGGTCAACACGTTGCAATGAAGGCTTATGACAGCCGAAGTGTTGACAATTTTCGCTAAAACAAGACTTAGATCAATCCCAGGTTAAAGGATAATCCCAAGGAGTTCGATCGCGATTTAGATGTGAATCCCTGACTAAGATAATCAGTTCAACTTCGACTCAATGACATGAAGAAAGTTCAGAAACTAATACATCAATTTCAGTTCGAGACATGGAAAACGGTCAAACGATAAACGCAGCACCGGGGGAATTTTAGCTATTCGACAAAATACTGAATAAACTGAGAACTAAAGAAGTCAAGAACTAAAGTTAGTTATAGGTCCTTTTATGTCGATTAAAGGTTGGTCCTATCATAATCAAAGTATTCCAGCTTCCTCAATAAAAAATACGGCTAAAACACTTTGGATATGGTATCTGTAGGCGTCAAAAATTACCTATAGGTTCCCGCACACATCTCGAGATGTAAAAAAGATAATGAATGCTATTATCCAAGTCAAGAAGGATTGTCTGACATCATCAAACGCATGAAGTGAGTTGACAGAGCATACAAATCAATGGGATGGTACAATAACGAAGAAGCGACTCGACCTGGAGTTACGTTTCACCCTAAAAGGAGTAAGCACCACTCGTGTCTTGCTCATCCCATAGGTGTCTTGCCCAAAGGAGGTTGTAGAGCTCTTTGTGGTATTTCTAACACACCTTGGATCACCTCATTCCAAGATGGAACAAGGGAGTTAGAGCCAAAATACCCGAGACCGTTTAGACCGTTATACACCAGCGAGACACATATTGTGTCTTGGAGAATAATAGATATTTTGGCCATGATATGATTCTAATATGAATAAGATCAAAAGATGAAAGTTGTAGATATCTCCTCCATATTTCCAACGCATCTTTAATCACTTCATTCCGACATCGTATAAGGGAATTAGAGTCAAAACAATGAAAGACACAAAGACTATCTTGGCCAAGTCCGAGACAGTCTCAGCCAAGGTGGAGAGTGTCTCTGCCTGGCCTATACTATCTCAGCAAAGGCCGAGACTGTCTTGGCACAGGTCGAGACCATCTCGGCCAGAAATGTTGTTTTTACCCCTTTTTTTGCCCGGAAACCTGTTTTTTGATAAGATTTTAGGATTTCTTCATCCAAAAGCCTCACTTACTGATTGGAGGCTATCTTTGAATATGATAAAGTTGTTACAACTAAGGATGAGATTGAATTGCTCATTCTTATTCAAAAACCAAGCTCCTGAAGCCTACAAATACAGCCCTATGGCATTTATTTGCACAGATCCGAAATTCTCAAGCCTCGACAAAGCCCTGTCAAA
>BQKN01000896.1:0-29510 GCA_022839385.1 Asparagus kiusianus | reverse complement strand
ATAAATGTTTTTGGGTTTCCATGTTTATAAATATGAGATTACATATTTGTGTTTTAGAAAATATTGCATAGAATATGCATATTTGTGAAAATATTATATTTCTAGTTTATAAACTTCATAACAACTTTTTATATCTTTTATTAAGTCTATAAGAACGTTTGAAAATGTTTCAAAGTTGTGTTTATGTCAAAACATCAAATTTCATGTATATCAACTTTTCATGTTTTGGACATACTTACAAAATACATGAGTTTTCATAATTGGGAAATGCAATTTGAAAAAATTCTTTATTTACATGCTTATATTCATATATACAAACATTTCCCCAAGTTTTACTAATTTTGGAGTTGTTTTGTTATTTTCAATTGAATTTACAAAACCAAGTTTTCAACAGTTTTTCAGAAACTGTTTATCTATGTTCAAATATTTATTTCTCTCAACTGGGAAGTGATTTTTTAGAAATTCTTTCTCTAACATGTTCATCTACATGTCTAGAACCTTTCGTAAAAAGTTCATGATTTTTGGAGTTTATTTACTATTTGTAATTTATTTTACAAAGTCAGATACATAAAATTCCAGAACTATCAAAAACCGGAAACTGCCTGTGCATGTTTGCTACAGTGCTGTCGACCACCACAGTCGACCGTGCTACAGTGCGGTCAACCGTGGTAGTCGACCTTACGCAGTCTAGAGAGCAGTTTTTGAGTTTTTCTTCTCACGGTCAACCGCGACGGTCGACCGCCAATGTTACCGTTGCACAGTAACTGTAACTTGCTGTTTTTTGTCTTTTAGTGGTTTTTTAGGATTTTTGGGATTTTTTCTTCTACCCTATATATACCCCATTGTATTTATCATTTCATAGATAATAAGAAAGTTTTAAACAAGTTTAAGAGGGTTTTATAGTTTGTTTTAAGTTTGGGGTTTGTGTTTACAAAGGAGGAAGTTTATGTTGTCAATTGAGAGATTCATCATCAATCTTCTTCATCCTCTCCTTTGTGTTTATAGAGAAGTTTTCTAAACTCTTATCTATCTTTACATTTTCTTAGTTATTTGAATATCATTCATTAAAGCTAGTTTGTATATTGAGTTTAGTTTTGATTTATTTCTCTTTGCTTACACACACACAACCATTGAGCTTATTTTATTTACATTCATAGTATATTTGGGTTGTGGGATTGTATAATTAAGAGTGAGCTTATATTGTGTTCTCATCTATTATAGAGAACAAATCATTTGTTATATTGTGAGATTGTAAGGTTTTCGGTGAGCTAGAAAACCGAGTGTGTTGTTGTAAAGTTTTCGGTGAGCTAGAAAACCGAGTGAGAGTGTGAGGTATGAACGTTGATCGGTGAGCGTTGAAAACCGATATTGTGAGGTGTAAATGTTATTTGGGTGAGCATAGAAAACCCGGTTGTGATAGTTGATTTCTCCCCGGGAGTGGGGAGCGGAGACGTAGGACGGAAGGTCCGAACTCCGTGATCATTTGAGTGTGTTTGAGTTTGTCTTTGGCGCATTTGCTTATGCATTTATCTTATATCGCCAATTGCCTTTACTCTTGTATATTTTGCCCTACCACATTTGTAGTTTGATTATATCACCCTTGTGTTAGTTTATATATCATTGCATATATTTTTATCATATAGGATATATCTCATTGTTCATATTGCATATTCTTGCTCATATCATATTATATATCTATCTTGCAAGAATAATATTTGAATTAGTTTTAATTGGTATAAAATCAGATTAGATTAGCATAAGACCCTAATCACCCCTCCCCTCTAGGGTCCAACAAGTAGAACCTTACAGGCAGCCGAACAGCGATACCCCATTGTCGAAAAAGAGTGCTTAGCCTTGGTGTTCGCTACCCTAAAATTGCAACACTACCTGGTTGGTCAAACTATACACATCATCTCCAAGATGAATCTCATCTGAGACTTCATGATGTAGCCCAAGTCCTTAAATTGGTACTTGTCAAGATGGGCACTCCTGCTGTCTCAATACGACATACACTTCATGTCGCAAAAGTCTATCAAAGGACAAGCAATCTATGATCTCATGGCCAGTCATCCGCTCGAATCGAAGACTGATCTATGCGAAGATATGCTGGATAAAACCCATGAGGTTAATGCAACCTCACAGGAAGAAGTTTGATGATTGTACTTCGACAGAGCCTCTCGTGTAGGCACAAGCAGGACTATCATCATGGGGGTGGGGGTGGTCTTGTTTTCTCCATAAAATTATGTATTACCCCGAGATTTCTCTTTAACTAAGTCGTGTACCAATAACATGGCTGAGTACAATGTGCTACTCATCGGACTCAACTTTGCCAAGGAGTTAGGAGTGAATCATCTTGAAGCTTACGATGATTCCCAGCTCATCATCAGACAGATGATAAGGGAATACGAAGTCAAAAACGACGACTTAATCACATATCATGAAGCGACTATTAAGCTAGTCGAATCATTTGAAAGCCTCTGTATTGAGCACGTGCTTCGTTCTAAGAACACACACGCAGATGCTCTATCGTCATTGGTAGCTAACCTAGCTCAACCGCTGGGAACAAGTCAACACGTCACTATCACAAGCCGACAACTCTACCGAACGTAGTATGTTCTGGAAGTTAATGCAACTCACCAGGCTACGGGTCAACTCGAGTTGAGAGATTAGCATTTTCCAATCATCGACTACATCTTATACGTTATAATATCCAAAGACGTAAAGGAACGAGATTCTGTTCGCAGACGCGTTCCGAGGTTCTACTACGATTTAACAACAAAGGCATTGTATCGTAAGTCCTACTATAGCATGTTGCTTCGGTGTCTCTCAACGATAGAAGCAAAGAAGCCCTACAAGAAGCCCACGATAGTACCTGCAGTGCTCACAAACCCGGACCTATGCTCTGGGATCGCTTGCGAAGAATGGGCTATTATTGGCCCAGAATGATCCACGACGCTGTCACTTATGCCAAGTGTTGCCAAGCATGTCAAATCCATGCTAACTACATTCACAAACCACCCGAAGACCTATATCCGATAGCGACTTCATGGCCATTTGAGACATGGTGGATGGATGTCGTCGGGCCGATATCTCCACCATCAGCCAAAGGTCATCGCTTCATCCTTACGATAGCCGACTACTTCTCTAAGTGTATTGAAGTTATTCCCTTAAGAGAAGTCAAAACCAGTAATGTGATCAAGTTCATCAAACATTAAATTGTCTACTAATACGACGTTCTAAGACGTATCATTCATAAAAACGGATAACAAGTCGTTAGTCATGCATTCACTCGTTTCCGTGACAAATTCAGAATACAGAACCTAGCATCTACGGCCTACAATCCACCAACAAATGGACTAGCCGAGGCTTTCAACAAGACGATCGTCAAGATCTTGACCAAGCTAACATCTAACAGTAAGCATGATTAGAATGAAAAGCTTGATGAAAGCTTATGGGCGTATCATACTATGGTTCGTACACAGATCGATATCACACCCTATTCGCTAGTATACGGTTGCAAAGCTGTACTACCACTGGAGATTCAGATTCTTTTCCTACGCGTCACACTCACAACAGGGATGATGACTGAATAGAGTCATCAGCGACGTCTCGTAAAATTAGAGGTGTTAGATGAAAAGCGGCTCGAAGCTCAACAACAAATTGAGTTCTATCAAGCCCGAATATCCAAGGCTTTCGACAAGAAAGTCAAGCACAAGTCTTTCAAGGAGGGAGAGTTGGTCCTCGTTGTTCGACGACCTATGATATTCAACTCTAAGAAGAAAGGAAAATTCCAACCTAAATAAGAATGACCATTCGTGGTAGAGACAGTCTATTCGAATGGATCTTATCGCCTCGTCAAACCAAATGGTGATAAGATCATGGTGCCTATTAATGGTAAATTCCTGAAGAAATACTACTCGTAGTCTTTTCTCAAACCCCCCACAATGCTATCATGTTAATAGTCACCTCTGATAGTCAAACTCTTCAGATGGTGACACACCAGCTGAAGTACCCTATCTACTCCTTTACCTACCCCTACTAAGTCTCAATCAAGATTGGTGGTGGATTGTTCGAATACCCATTGTAAAGTTAACACTACACCTCTGACAAATCAACTTACCATTCTTCTTCAATAGAATGGTAAGTCCACAAAGTTACTCAAAATCGTAACAAACTCTTGTCACGTTAACAATCACCTCTAATAAAATCAACTTATCGACTCTCTTCAATAGAGCGATAGGTCCCAAAAATCTTGTTCAAATTACAAGTACCTGAATTCTGTCAAGTTAATATCACACCTCTGACAATCCCTCATCGATCCTCCCTAATAGGGTGATGGCACACTCCTACTATCATGTTAACATTACACATCAGACAATCCACTTACCATTCCTCATCAATAGGATGGTAATTCCTCAAATTCGCTCCAATCGTGATAATCCAATCCACTTACCAATCCTCGTTAATAGGATGGTAAGTCATCAAAGTCGCTCCGATCGCGACAATCTTGTTATGTTAACATTAAACCTCTGACAAAATTCCCCACCAATCCTCTCCAATAAGATGGTGGGTCAACAAACTATCACATTAATAATTACCTCTGATAGTCAATCTCGTCATTCCCGCTAATGATGTTGTCAAATCAGTCGTCACACTCCTACGTTCCTGAACGATTTGATCTATTCAGTGTGTTCTAATATTCTTAGAACAATTAATGGGTAGTAGCCTAACATGCGATGTGTTACTATATCAATCAATCGTCACACTCATACATCCCTGAACGATTTAATTCCCCCCAACACCGTCATTCCCTTAAATGATGTTGTTTATCGATAATGGCCTACCAAGCGATGTGCCCTATCGACTGCTATTCCTTAGTAATGACCTACCAAGCGATGAATCGTTATTTAGACCCTCGAGCGATCACTTAGACAAGAGATCACTTATTTTTGGGCTAAGTTGTTATATCTAACAGCATGGCCAAACTTAACTACGACTTAATTGTTGTAATTAACCCAACCCAACACCTCGAACGACTAAGGGTAGAGAAGAAATTTTAGCGTTAATTCTAAAAGAAACTTCTCGACAACTTATCATACTGAGAGGAATAGTATGGAGAGCTCAACCTTAATAGCGGCTAGCTCCTTCGCCCGATCCGCTCAGACCTGATCCTCCGTTTCCTTCTGGATCTTGGCTACAGAAGATACAACAGCAGCAGTCATTTCCTCTTGATGCAATGTATGGAGTGCTTGCATTTCTCTTTTAATAGAATGGTGAACGTTCGCGCTCTCAAGCCGCAAGCTCTTCAGAGTTGACTCTTCCTCGACAAGCTGGGCCTTCACTCGAGTGATAGCGGAGACGGAAGCATCCATCGTGGCCTGTAACTGGTGTTGTCGCCTAAGCAGATCTATGATGAGGGCCTCCTTCTCCGATATACTCTTCTCTCGAGCTTCACACTCACGCATCCCTTTGATCCGAGTTTGGCTGATGAGTCGCACTACCTCATTAACCTCATCGGAGAAGACCACCCTCTCCAAGTGTAGCATGGTTTCCACCAGGCGAATGATTTTCTGTTTGCATCGTCTGGCTAGTTGATCACCACCCGTGTACTGAATCGCCTTCAAGCTATCTACTATGAAGGCGTCAAACTCCATGAAGGTTCCCCACCTAACGCTAACGATGGAGATTGCTTGTTTCATATCATTTTCTAACTGTTGGATGAGACCCTACACGGATCCAGAGTTCGGAGAAGCAGATTCCTGACCGGGGATAATCATAGCAATAGGCTGGATCCGAGGGAGTGGCTGATGCGACATAATTATGTACCAAAATTGTAAGTGCACAATTAATCAAGTTATAGTATAAAAGTTATCGATCCCACAAGGAAGGTGATTTTAAGAGATTATTAGAATAGGTTCTTATGTTGTGTGCGTGACAAAATATGATTAAAGAATAAGTGGTTGTTTTGATGTATGTGTAAGAGATAATAAATTGAATTTTAGAGGAGAGAAGAAAGAATCAAAGAATAAATGAAATCACAAGGCAAGAAAGAAGAATGAATAAAATCAAGAAATAAAACCAAGAATAAAAAGAAAGTTTAAGAAAGTCAAGATGGAGGATTCAATTAAGATATGAGAATTCTAGAATTTAATCCACTAGCTAATCATAATTATAAAATACAAACTATTCTCTTTTTATCATATTTCAACTTAGATTTATTAAGCATAGACTATCAAACCATTTAAGGAAAGTATAACCTATCAAATTATCATCTAAGTTAAAATTACTATTCATGAGAAAAATAACAACAAGATAGTAATCCTAGAATTCATAAGCATAACCTATCAAACCATTTAAGAGAAGCATAGATTATCAAATTCTTCTTCTACCGATTAGTTTTCTAGTTGATTATCCTAAACATGAACATTTTAAGTGAAAGAGAATGATTCATACAATATAAAGGAAATTAGACTAGTTTTATACAATTTTAAGATTCCTACAAGAATTAATTTCACATCTTAAGAAATAAAAAGAAGAAAAAGAACTAATTACAAAAATAAAAAGAAAAGAAAAATCTAAACTATGAACAAGAAATAAATCTAACTGCAAATAATAAAAATCTAAACTATAAAATAAATTGCAGAAATTAAATGCAAGAAAATAAATCTACTCTAAAAAGAAATAAAAAAGACAAGAAAATAATCTACACTACAAGCATGAATGTAAATCTAACTAATAAGCAATAATAAAGAAATTACAAAAAAAAAGAGAAAAATAAAAAAAATGCAAACCTTCAAATTTCTCTTTATCTCCATCCTCATCATTCAACAAAGAGGAGAAAAGAAAATTTAAAGAGGAGAAAAATTATTATTATTATTAATTGCAACAAAAGTTAAAATTTTTGGAAGGCCTTCTCAATTAAGAGTAGCTCTCCTCTCCAAATGGAGTTACAAAATTTTTCACACCCCTAACCGCTCACTCTTTACCCCTATTTATAGTAAACATCAGTGAATGAGAGCCATTGGATTGAAATCTTATCCAAAAACAACAAATTTCAGCCTTAGATTCATAACTAACTGCCCAGTGTATCGATACCAGCATCGATAGGGGTATCGATGCTGGCATTGATACAGGCATCGATGCGGGCATCGATGTCCCCATCGATGCAGGCATCGATGCCTGCCTCTCTTCTTTTGCTGTCCGCAGAATTCCTTGTTGTTTGCTTTTGGGCTTTGGACTTTGGGCTTTGCTTGACTTTTGGGCTTGGATATTTTTCTTCTTTTGGACTTTTGGATAATTTGGAAATTGATTTTCCAATGGGCTTCTTTGCTTCATTTCTTCATTTAATCAACGGGTTTTTATTGAGAGATTGGAGTTTGAGATTTATTCTTCATTAACCTGCAATTAAAGATAAAAATAATTATTAGTGGTATATTTATTCATATAAAATAGATAATGAGGGTATAAAAGTATAATAAAATGTCATTATCAGTGGCCCTTCGTCATCAACAGGTAATCTTCATCCATATCCCCCTATGCTGGCTAGGTCAGGAAAACCAGGTTTACACTCGGGTTGTGAAGGGGATGGCAAAGTAGGTGTTGGAACGGGCTCTTCCTTCTCCTCATCATCAGAGATCGTGATGAGTTCGGGTTTGGTAGGCTCAGGTCTCACTAGTCACCTCTTGCGAGTGTTCGCCTCATATCGGTCCACTTCTTCAGCAGTGAGAGGTCTCTTTCTGGATGACCTCAGTATACAAGGCCTAACAATTAGGACCTCCTCTCGAGCTGCAAAATACAACAAGAGGAAATTAAAAACTTTGACTCAAAAGATCAAAAAATTTCTAAATCTTGAGAACGGGCGGCCTGAAAAGTGTAAGCGAGCCCCATCATGCAGGCGAGTTGACAAAGCTCACCTATCAAGCAAACCTCGCCTGACAAAGGTTGGAGTTCACCTAACAAGGCAGAGCTCACCCATCAAGCAGAGTTTGCCTGACAAGGCAGAGTTCGCCTAGCAAAGGCAGAAGCTCGCCTAACAAAGCTGATCTCACCAGACAAGCAAGCTCGCCAGAATAGCAGAACCTCGCCTGAGTAGACGAAACTCGCTAGAAGATAAACAGAAGTCTATTCGTCTTCTCCATTTCCAACCCCACAGTTCTTAACTTACTATGGTGAGGTCGAGTCATGCCGGTGGCGGCAGCGACAGCGACGTCAGCAACGGCTTTGGAAGAAGAAGCAGTCCTCCTCCCCTAACAATCTTCTCTGGGGTCATTTTAAGATTGAAAGAATGAGGATGCAGTTCTGGTTTTCTTTGAGAACTCGAGCAAAAGTTTTCCAAAAGCACAGTAACCTCCCAATGAGGGAGACGAACACTTTATATAGGCAAAATTTTGACGGTCGAGATTCGCCAGCTTAGTCAAAACGAGCGGCTCAGATCGCCTACAACGGTTCGATTCGGTAGTTTGAATCGAGTGGCCACAAGCACGGCGGGACATTCAAAATTCGAAAATGAACGGCCAAAATGAAGTAGTTCTGTCTCCATGATCTCTCATCAAATCGACGGTTGAGATCAAGAATGCTACCAAATTAACAGCTAGGATCGAGCACATGAAGACGAGGGGTCGCCTTAGCTAGCAAGCACAAGACACTGCCCGCAGACACGTGGTTCGTTTGCCACCGACTTGGACCTTGCCTGTAGTGATCTAGCTCGCCTTCAAGCACGAAGCTCGCCTGACGACGTTTAAAGCTCCCCCACACATTTGGAGCTCGCCTGCTAATGGCTTAAGCTTGCATGAAGACTCAAGCTCGCCTACACTTCATCGAGCCCGCCTGAAGAGCTCAACTCAACCAAGGGGCTCAAATTAGCCCAAACCAATGAACAATGATCCTCTTCATTCAAAGTATTCCAGACCACATGTAACCTGATTTAGGTCTGTAAACTTTGATGGGTGTTTTGTAGGTAATAAAAATTATCTTTAGAGAAGAGAGCTCAAACCTCGCCTATTTGAGTTCGCCTGTGTGCTCAAAGCAAGCAAAGCTTGCATGTTTACTTGACTTTCCAGCACAAGTCAAGCTCGCCTGCATTCAAGAGGCCAAGCCAAACTCGTCTGTTTGTTTGGCTCACCTACACGAGCTAAACCTCGCTTGTTTGTTTGGCTCACCTACACGAGCCAAACCTCGCCTGTTTGTTTGGCTCGCCTGCACATGCCAAACCTCACCAACCTTGTCTGTTTGCTTGACTCGCCAGCACGAGTCAAGCTCGCCTGATAATCGAGCTCGCCAGCACGAGCTCGACCTCACTTGAACGCCTTGTTCGCCTGCACGAGTCAAGCCCGCCTGCAGTGAGTTCGCCCGCACGAACTCAGCTTGTCAATGAACGTCAGTTCACACGCTCAAGGGATCCGCAAGTCAACCCCGCCTATTCGCCAAGCTCGCCTGAACGTTCAAGCAGCTCTCAAGCTCACCTTCAAGCCTGTCAGCCCTGTCAAATTAGTACAAATGGCTTCTGGCTTGTGGGAGTGGGCCCACCCACTTCCCACGTCCTGGGCAATAAGGCATGGCTCCCATCACCCCTATAGTGGTCACATCCCATAGTTATAGGGGGAGTATGCTACTCCTTACTCCTAGTAGTGGTCACATCCCACAAATCAAGGGATGGCCCATGTCATCCCTTGCTTATTTATAGGACCCCTTTGCTAACGTGAAAGGGGTTCAGCTAACAATTTGGTTGAGAAGCTGGGCATTTTCAAGACTCTTCAACCAGAGGCTGGTCTGGCGTCTTGAGATTGGTTGGTTGGCTAGGCTAGTCTTGCTCCTGGCTGTTGTTGAGCCTCTTCAAGCAAAGGCTTCCATTGGCTTGCTTGGTTGAACATTCTTGGCTACAAACTTGGATTGTTGAAGTAGACTCAATCTGAACTCTCAGATTTGAAACTCATTAGCTCTCCGCAAACTCTTGCATTGTAGCCCTCTCTAAGCTTTCGGACTTTATATTCATCAAGCTCATGTATAATCTAGCTCAATCACACAAGAGCTTCTACTGCGTACTGAAGCTCAACCGTAATTTCGATCAGATAGTCCAAGAGAAGCAAACTGGACGCAAGCATTCGAGGGAGGCGTCCTATCGCTACTGAAGAACCCACATTAGTCAAGAAGAGCATTCTCTTCGCTTCTGTCGTAATTTTTTATTCTTGATTTGTACTAAGCAATTCTTATCAATACAAATCTCCATTGAGAACCAAATTTTACTCCCCTACAGTTGTGATTTCTTACTTGCTAATTGTTCGTCACAAGATCCGGAGGGCCCGGGTTACTGGTTGTTCAACCCCAACAGATAATAGTATCTACATAGAGCAATAAAATCATCATTCCTATAAAAGAATTGAATATGAGCATAGAAGGATCAGCCCCGGAGCAACGAAAACGATACTGTAACAAGAAGCTGAATTGAAATATGAAATCAGGGTCGTGGGGCTTGTTTAAGCCCATATATAGCACGCTGCAACTTGCACATATAACTAAGATACATTGGATCAATAACATCAGATGGTTGATGCATGTAAACTTCCTCTGAAAAATACCCATAAGGAAAGGCATTTTTTACGTCTAGTTGACGTATTAACCATGGTCGAGAAATTGCAATAGTAGGCACAGCCTAATAGTAGTGGGCCTTACAACAGGACTTAAAGTTTCAGTATAATCAATACCAGCTTGTTGCTTGAAGCCTTGAGCTACCGATTGCTCTTTGTAGCGCTCTATACTACCACATACGTTGTACTTGATTTTATAAATCCATATAAACTCTACCAAAACTTTAGCTGGTTCACGAGGAACTAAGACCTACGTTTTATTGTCAAGTAAAGCATGAAACTCATCAGTCATATCTTGTCGCCACTAAGGCTCTTTTAGCGCCTGACTTAGACAAGTAAGTTCCATGGGGTGAAGGCTAGTTTGGAGAGAGAAAATGGATTTTTGTTTGATGATATCATCCTTGAGATAGGTCACAATATGATGACCAGAGGGCGCTGGAGAAATTGTGAAATGGGTATTGGACTTTTTGTATATGAAATAAATTCCTAAAGTGGCTTTTGAAATGTGTTAGAAAGGAGACTTGAAAGGTTGGTTGAGGGTTTTCACAAAATAAAAAACTAAAACAAAAAGGAAGAATGAGAGAAAGAGAAGAACAAAAAAAATCAAAAAGAAAATCATATCAAAACAAGAAGCAAATAAAAAGATGAGTAAATCAAACGAGAAGATTAGGAGCCTAGGATTGAGTCCACTAACTAATTTTAATTTGTATCTAAAAACTACTTTCTTCTTATTCTCATATTACTTAGAATTATTAAGTTAGACTATCAAATTACTAAAAACAAGCATAACCTATCAAAATATTTTTTTTAAAGAAAAACAAGGGATATCCCCCGTTCATTCATAGTCAAAAGTATTAAGTTCAAAAAGTTATCGGATACAAATGTATCCATGTTGGAAATTAGAAAAAAGAGTGTCTAAAAATTAGGGGTGTATAACTTTTTTCCTACAGAGATCCATGAAGATGAAGAGAGGGCCTTGCCGTCATTCATCGTTGACACATATATGAGGAGGAACCAAAGCCAGCTATACATATAATTATCAAAAACTAAATTTTCTATTAACCAACAAACAAAACAAATCCAAAAAAGAAAATATATACAGTCTAACAAAACAACTGCTGTTAGCTTCTGACTGAATTGTCACTGGCTTGTATGATATCTGACCCTTGATATAGGATTGATCTCAAGTTGAACTGATATCCTTGCAGCAGATCTTTTATTCACTCCTGTCCAATCATAGATACCAGATATAGCAAGATTAATAATAGAGATATAAGAGTAATTAACCTGCTCAAAAATAAGTCTGTTTCTTGTGTTCCATATACTCCAACAAACTACAGAAAAGATGGTTTGCCATAAATGACCCTTAACACTTTTAAGAGATTCCACTCTGTAAATGAGATCTTCAAAGGTTGTCGGCCAAGTAAAGTGAAGATAATAAGACTTAAAATGATTCCAGACTTGTTGAGATATAGGGCATAAGAGAAAAAGATGATCTCTAGATTCAATACTTGTGCCACAGAGAGAGCAATTGGTATCTCCCTGCCATCCCTTGATCAGGAGGTTATCTTTGGTGTTCAGTCTATTAAAAGATAATAACCAAGTGAAGATTCTCACTTTGCTAAGAAGAATTACATTTCAGGTGGTCTTGTAAAATGCAAATTTGATGCCTCTAGAGATTAGGAAGTTGTAGAAAGAGTTGACAGAAAAAACACCATTAGATGAAAGATACCATATGGGTGTATCATGTTGATTATTGACACTTATCCCACATAATAAGTTTAGAAGATCAGACTTGGCTGTTTGAGATTCCTGGGATAAACATCTCCTCAATAAAGGTCTCCAATGCCATAAATTATTGTGTAGGTTGCCTTGACTACGTACAGATACATTTGAGGAGTATCTTAGTTGGGAAATGGTTGGAAAAAACTGGATAAAGTATTGTAACCAATCCATTTATCTTCCCAGAATCTGATATGAGTGCCAGAACCAAGTGACCAAGAGATGTTGTGAAAGAAAGCATTCTTAAAGGAGAGAACAGATTTCCAAAAAGAGGAACATGATTGAGTAGGTTGAGCTTGTTGTAGATATGAACCTCTCTTAATATATATATCCCTTAGAAAAGAACCAGATGATGAATTAATATCCAAGCATTTCCACGGCCATTTAGAAAGAAGAGAGTTATTAAAAGTTGAAATATCCTTTACTCTCAAACCCCCTTAAGATTTGCTAAGACAAACTTTATTCCAGTTAACTAAGCATTTGATAGTATTTTTATCATCCTTTCCTAACCATAAAAAGTTTCTTCTGATTCTGTCAATGCCTTTTGACAACCAACGAGGTAATTTATAAAAGGACATGTAGTAGAGGGGTAGTGATGTAAGAACTGAATTTAAAAGAACAAGTCTTCCACTAATAGAGAGTGAATTTTTTTTAAGATGACAGTTTCTTATGGAGCTTGTCCAAAACAGGCTGCCAGTCAAATTTAATCAATTTTCCATGTTTCAAAGGCAGACTATGTCCAATATTGCAATTAAGGATAGAAGCTAGACATTGGTCTCTATTATTTATTTTTCCAAAATAAATAAGAGAAGATTTTGAGTAATTGATCACTAGTAGAAAATCACGTATTCTAGATAGAATATTCTAGACGGAATTTTTTTCGTCTAGAATGTATTAAACTAGACAGAAATTTTTGGTCTAGAATATTCCATCTAGAATAAAACATTCTAGACGGAAAATTTCGTCTAGAATAGTATCCTAGACGGTTCCTTTATTTTATTTTTTTAAATAACCAGATATTCTAGACAGAAATTTTCGTCTAGAATAGTATCCTAGACATAAATTTCCGTCTAGAATACATAGACCAATTTTCGCCTCCCTTTTTTTAGGATGGAGGGAATTTTGCCTCCCTTTTTTTAACCAAAAAAATAAAATAAATTAAAAAACCCCCCAAATCAGAGAGTCCCCTACCCTTTTCTTCGTTCACCCTCTATCAAAACCCCCCAAATCAGAGAGTCCCGCCACCGCCGCTCGGAGAGAACCGACGAGGAGGCCGCCAGTGGAGACTCCGACGGCGCTTCGCCTTCGAAGAAGCTTGCGAAGGGTGACTCCGACGAAGATGGCATCATCGTCTGCGAGGTCAAGCTACACTAACTCCAGTTCGATTAAACCCTAGTTTTCTCTCCTCTTGTAGTTTTTTCTATTTTGAACTTAAAGTTTGGGTTTCCCCCTCTTTTTCTTGCAGTTGTCGAAGAACCGGAGGGTTTCAGTCCGGAGTTGGCAAGGGAAATCGTGGTTGATATCAGGGAGTTTTATGTTAAGGATGGAAAGACGTTCCCAGGGAAAAAGGTGCCTTTTTTACTCTATATTTGAGAAATTTCACTGGAAAGTTATTGTCTTTAGCTCATTTAGGGTTAGGAAAATTCTAGGTCAAATTGAACTTTCTTTCCTTGGTATGAGCATTTTGATCTTTTAGATAGCTAGTGTTAAAGATGAGTTTTCATGGTAGAATTAGTAATTTGTTAACTTTTTGTTATTTCCAAGCCCAACTGGGGGATAATGCATATATAAAAACTTTGTCCTGAGAGGAATTATCAACTGAACTAATTTTTGCTTAGCACAAGCCCTGATGTTGAGTTTCTTAGCACAAGCCCTAATTTTTGTTGTTGAGATGAAATTATCAACTGAACTGTTGCTTCTATTGGGGGATTTCAGTGGGGATGTATCACAGTTATCTATTTTCAGCTCATCTAGTTTCAAATGTGTTTATAACATTTTCTTAGCTTTTGGGTTTTATTTTCCGATGTCATGTTGATATTCTGATATTCTTATGAGCATTTTTCAGTTTCTCTCTAGAGTATTAAATCACCAGTTGTTGCCTAATATTAATTTGTTCAACAAAAGGATCTTACCATATTGTATATTTGTATCCTTGTGACAAAAAACTTATATTAGAATCTTTGCTGTGTTTTTGCTACCCTTTGTTAATTGTCTAGTTATTTATTTGTTTTCCATTCTCCCTTCATCTTTAGATTGTGCTTCTTATTATTAGGACTAGAGGAAATAATGTAATATCTGAAGAGGACGCTTCATTGCTGTTGCAAAGTATTGAATCCGGAGGAAAAGATAAATATTTATCGCACTCGTGCATCCATTTTCATGTTCTATTTTGCCGAACTATGATGTACCTTATCTTGATGTATGTTCAGGACATGTAAATGTTGCCCCTCGTCATTTGACAGCCGAAGCAGAAACATTACTTTCAGCTACTTTGATACATGAGGTGTGGAATTCGCTAATAGGATCTTTATATCAATATTATTGCACAATATGGCTGATATATTCACTTAGGCCTGTTTTTAAGTTGTTTGTATAGTTATCATGCTTCCACTTTTGGTACTCTTTCAAAGTTGTGCTCTACTCCATTTATTTCCCAATTAGACCCTTTTGACAGTAGTGCAAAATCATTTTGTCTAATTCTCTTTTGATAAATGGTAGGGTTTTTTTATCTGCTTTGGGTAAGGGCAGATTGCTATACGAGGAGTCCTTTATTGATGTTATCATCTAGAGGTTATGGTATCAGGGGTTATGGTGACAAAATATGAAAAAGTCTGTCAAATTTGATTGTCAAATGAACTTCTCCAACCAAATGCTCTGATTATAGACTAGGTTTTTGAAATATAGATTGTGCAGACAAATATTTTCATAGGGTCTGTAAGGAGTTGGCTCACTAGTCTTTACTAACTAAATTAATACTTCTCTGGACGAAAAGCAAATAAAAGAATAATTAGAGGCTGTGAATGTGGAATTATTGTGAGCTCTTTGTGTTGAGTAACCAGCAGATCAAATATGATTAAAACATATCACTATCTCAGAGAAGGTATGGGTTTTAGTTCTGTTTTCATTCATGAGTTTTTTTGGTCCACGCGACTAAGCTTTGATAAGTAGATTACTTTCTTAGAGGCACTAGAAATGAGTTCTGATACACATTATTCAACATTGTGCAGGTTACTTCACAAGCTATGGATGACAAGCTTTGACAAGTATGGATTTTTATCTATTGTGTAATGAAGAGTTCAATTAGTAACCTACATATAAATGCCTATACAAACCATGGAAGAGGAAGGCAGTGGAGGAATTCTCTCCCATTCCATATCTAGCGACCCTTCTTAATTGCATACTTTGGCTACTTATTTTGGACTTGGATAGCAAAGGCACAGGTGACACTCTCTAGCTCTGCCTATATTTTGTGCCTATATTTTGTGTTCCTTTTAAGAATTTTAGGTAAGATTTTTTATATGGAGATCGATTGTTTACAGGAGCTTAAATTTTAGTTCCTGCTTACACTCAGAATGATGAGGAAGAAGGTGAAGAAGGAGAAGAAGAGGGCCTGAGTAAATGTATAGGGAATGAGTTGAAGAAGCTTCTGCAGTCTCATAGTCATTGTAAATAATTTATGTAAAAGTTTGTAAACAATTTATGTATCTCTCTACTATTTTGGTGAATGTATTATTTGAATATAATAAAATTTGATATTGGAATATAATTAGATTGTGTTGGATATGAATATAATTTGTTGTTCAATATTGTGTACATGCACTCAAAGTAGATTTTACAAAAAAAAACTACTGTAGCATAGCATCCTAGTTTCCGTCTAGGATGCTCAAATTCCGTCTAGGATAGCTTATTTTTTTAAAAACAATAAAAAACATCCTAGACGGAAATTCCGTCTAGGATGAGTATCCTAGACGGAAATTTTCGTCTAGAATAATCATCCTAGATGAAATTTTTTTTCGTCTAGGATGCAATATTCTAGACAGAATTTTCGTCTGGAATATTCCGTCTAGGATGTATTCTAGACGGTTTTGAATTCCGTCTAGAATATTCTGTCTAGGATGTATTCTAGACGGAATTTTCGTCTAGAATACTACATCCTAGACGGAAACTTCCTAGACGCATATTCTAGACGGAATTCCGTCTAGAATACGTATCCTAGACGGAATTCTAAGTATCCTAGATGGAATTTTCCGTCTAGGATGCCTTATTTTTTACTTGTGGATACTTAATCCTGATAGAACCTCAAAAATATACCGAATTGCCTTAATAGAGGATATATCTCTAATGGAACTTTTAACAAATAGCAAAGTATCATCTGCAAATTTTAAACTTCTGATGCTATTTAAAGGTTCTCTCAGACCAATGCTAGATAAGAGACCACTACCAACATTATTATAGATCATCTTATTAAGAACATCAACAGCTAGATTAAACAGGAGAGGAGATAAATGGTCTCCTTGTTTGAGACCACGATTGCACTTGAAAAAATTAGTGGGTGAACCATTCACTAGAACTGCACAACTGGATGAAGAGATGATATACTTGACCCATGAGCACCATTTGATACCAAAGCCTCTGGCATGTAATAAATCAATGAGATAAGACCAATTGATAGAGTCAAATGCCTTGGCAAAATCAATTTTAAACATAGCCACCTCTTTATTTTTCTTGGAACATTCATGAATCATTTCATTAGCCATCAAAATGGAATACAGGGTAGATTTACCCCTTTGAAAAGCTGAATGTGTCGGAGAAACCAAGTCAGACATGAGAGGAGATAATCTAGTAGCAAGCATCTCGGAGAAGATTTTAAAAAGGCAGTTTATCAGGCTTATTGGTCTGAAGTCTGTAACCATAGAGCTCATCTTCAACTTAGGGATGAGAGTTATATAGATTTTGTTCACTGTATGAAGAGAGGAGGGGTCATGATAAAAATGATTCATAAGAAGGACAAGATCATCTTTAATAAGGTTCCAGAAAGTCTGATAGAAAGACATGGAATAACCATCTGGCCCAGGAGCCTTATTATGATTCATACTAAAGACCGCATCCTTGATTTCAACTTCAGAGAAAGGAGCTTCTAAGTGAGATAAATCAGAGTTGTCTTCAGGATATAAGATTGTCCAGTTGACTGAAATGTGATTGTTGCTTGTTTGCCCAAAAAGAGATTTGTAATAATCAAAGAAAGCTCTACTAATACCAATAGAGTCAGAAATATCCACTCCTTGATGATTGATAGAAACAATGTAATTGACTTTTTTATGGATGGAAGCTGTTTTGTGAAAGAAGGAGGTGGTAGAATCTCCCTCAGATAACCATTGAATTCTAGACCTTTGGTGCCAGTAAGTCTCTTCCTCTTTGATGAGAGATGAAAAAGTAGATTGAAGAGATTTTCTTTCATTGAATTCTGAAATGGACAGATTTCTATGTTCTGCAAGCAAATTATAATGTTCAATTTTAGAAAGAAGATCTGCTTTCCTTGTTGAAATAAATCCTAGCACATTTTTCCTCCACCATTTGATGCTTCTTTTGAGAAGATTTAATTTAGAGATGAAGATGTCCATAGGAGAACTAGAAAAATAAAAGATTTCCAAGCTGATATAATAAAGGGAACAAAGTCTTTGTTATGAAGCCAACTCCTTTCAAATCTAAACATGGGTGGGGATGATTTAATACCCCCACTATTAAGAATGATAGGAAAATGATCAGAGCCTATAGATGGAGGTGAAAATTGTAAGCAAGATGGGAACTTCTCTTCCCAATCTGCACAGACAAAAAACCTGTCCAATCTGGCCATAGATGGTACTAATCTATTGTTAGACCATGTGAAGGATCTACCTGATAAAGGAAGATCAATGAGGGATGATGATGAAACAAAATTTCTGAAATCATTGATGTCTCTTAAGGACCCATTTCTACCATTTCTTTCTGAAGACAGTAGAGTGGCATTAAAGTCACCACAAAGGACCCAAGGACTAGGTAAAATGCTACTAATGCGTTTCAGTTCCCACTAACAAACTTCTTTATCATCTCTATCAATAGGGGCATATACAGAGGTAAAAATAAAATTCCAATTTGATGGTTTATGATGAGGATGAACCGAAACTGAAAAAATACCCACATATGATTGAATAAGTGAAAATTTATCAGACTAACCCACTAGAACACCACCTCTGGAATCAGAAGAATCTAGATGACACTAATGAGGAATTTTGTGACCACCTATGGATCGCAGAATTCTAGAAGATGGTTTAGATAATTTACTTTCCTGCAGACCAACAATGTCAATAGCATGCCAATAGATGAAATCTCTGACAAGTTTTCTCTTAATTGGGTCATTTAGACCACGAACATTCCAAGATGTATATATCATGATTCAACAACAATATACCACAACTAAACACTATCTAGCCATAACTGGCTAGTTATTATGACTGCTACACTCATCCTCTTTGTCTTTAAACAACTTTAAAGATTCATCAGATAAAGTAACCCCGCAATTGTCAGCTATATCATTTAAGACATCTTTGTCCATAGAATGAAAAGGAAAAAACTTCATCTGAAGAACAATATTTCTGATGTAGCATACCCTTTTTTATAACCTTTTTAGAAGAAGGAGCATATTTTAGAAAACTCCTATGCTTGTTGCTGAGAATAAATTTCTTCAAAGAACGAGATGGCGAAGATGATGATGCTTTACGAGAGAAACCAGGAGGAACTGAGGAAGAAGATTTAACTGCTGGTGTTTGATTTGACTTGGGTGGGAACAATGTAGCTGAAGAATTTGAATTGGAGGATCATGTTTTCTCGCCAATGAAGTTTTCCCATGTTGTTCTTTCAACATAAATAGTATGACCTTTTCAATTTTGTTTTACAAGGTCAAAAGGAAAATCACAAAGGGAATCAGTAATAGAATCAGAATTATTTCCATGTGCAACAGCTAGGATTTGATCCTGATTTTCTTCCTGAATTGAAGCTAAAGCTGGATTTTGAAAATTTTTCTTAGGAAGCAGATTTTTCTTAGTTAGCGGATTTCCCATAACAGCTTCGTTGAAAACTGCCAAATTTGAATTAGCTAAAATTTTACGAGGATGCCCTTAGGAAGCGAATTTATCTTAGATAGCGGATTTTCCATAACAACTTCCTTGAAAACCGCCAAATTTGACTAAGCTGAATTTACAAGGATGCCCTTACCATTGTTCTGAACGTGAGCATTGATATGTGTCTCTGTCTTCTCTGATGGAATTTCAACTTGGTCCATTGGTGTACTCGTCACCTGCTCAATCCATTGAGAATCTAAAACAACCTCTCCTTGAGCCTCCATAGAAGTAAGATGATTGCTAATAATATCAGCACCCAATTGTCCTACTCCAATTGGAAAAAGTTCAAGAGTGACCTCTCTAGCGAAGAGGTCAACCTGAGAAGTGTAAGAACATACCACCGTCTTAGGTATACAATCTGCAGGTTTAACTTTAACCAGAAGACGAACATCTTGTCCATTCAATTTATCTTGAATGTTTTTACAACACTTGACTAACTCTCCAAAATATCCTATAACTTTTTCCAGGATATCAGTTGACCAAAAATGGAGCGGAAGGTTCTTGATTTTTATCCATTGATAAAAAGTAGAGTTAATAATCTTCATACCTATATTCTTCGTCCAAGGGGCGAACCAGCCTTTAAATTATCAAAGTTAATTGAATTTTTATCAACCACATTAGAAAGCTGAAAGAAAGATGGAAATTCAACTAAGAATCTGTTATCTGAAATTGGCATAACCTTACCACTCCACTTTTGCCAATTAAAATGCTAAGCCAATTTAACTTTAAGAAACTCAAGAGAGGAGATCCTTTCGTAACAGTAAGAACAGCAAAAGATGCTAGAACCTTGGCATTGTTGCATAAAGTATTAGAGTCTGAAAGGTCAATCTTCTTCTCCAAGGGACGGAGATGAGATCTAAAGTGTTTAGCAATGTGACCCTCCTCATGGCAAGCAAAACAAATGAAAGCCCCTTTTCTACAGAACTTGGTAGCATGGCGCTCATCTCCACAATTTGAAACATCTAGGGGGTTGCTTAGGATCCATATAGTCTGACGGAAAAGGATGACGAATCAGATTACTGTCCATCTACCTACCCTTCTTCTTACGAGAAACCATGGTCCACCCTTGCTCTGGAGTTACTTTAGATGCAGAAAAGCCTAAACTTTTATTCATAGAAGCAAAAGAAGAGAAAACTGACGGCTTATTGTAGTTGGAATGGTTATCGAAGAGAGCAGAGAAAGGACGTGGGAATGGTTGAGATCTTGACACTTGCATTGGGGTAGCTGCGGGACAAAGGGCTTAGAGGAAACAGGGAGTTAACAAGGTTTAGATATGACATACCCTTTGTTGATGTCGTGGGAGACCTGACGGCGTGGGGAAGACGCGAGAATTCCTTGATGGGATGTGGAGCATACCTGAGATGCTATGGGAAACGAGAAAGCTCCTCTCTCCTCCGTCTTGCTGATCGCCTTGCTGGTCGCCTTCACCATATATTCAAGCAATATTACTACTCATGAAAAGAAATTAACAACTAGATAGTAACCGTTGAATTAAAAAGGTATAAACTATTAAACCATTTAAGATAAGCATAGCCTTTCAAATTCTTTTTCTATTAATTAGTTCTCTAGTTAATTAACCTAAATATGACCATTTTAAGCATATAAGACAGCAATTCAAAAACCAAAACAAAATTAATCTAGTTTAATCTAATCCTAGAATTCCTATAAGAAATTAGCTACTCATACTAGAAATGAAAAACAAGAAATTATAATTTAAACTATGCATACAAAGAAAATAAATTTAAGCTAAAAAGCAAGAAAGGAAAGAAATAAAAAATATACACTACAAAATATAAAATAAAAGAGAAAGAAAGTAAATCTACATTATAAAGCATAAAAGAAATCTACACCACAAAAGCAATAAATTTACACTATAAAATATAAAAAAAAGAAAAAAAAATCCTAAAATATGCAATTCTAAAACAAGAAATAAAAGAGAAAAAATAAAAACTTACATTGCAAGGGGTTGGCTTCTTGTGAAGCAAATATTCATCTTCATCATCAGAAGAGAAGAAAAAATTAAAAAAGATACAAATGCTTTTAGGATTTTATTGTAAACTATAGTTTACATTTTAGATGGTCTTCTTAATTAAGATTAGCCCTCCTCTCCAAATAAAAGTTTATAAAATTTTTACATCTCTCAACCCCTCAGTCTCCTCCTCTATTTATAACCTATTAGAGTATGCAAGTCACGGAAGATAAAACTTAAACAATCAAGAAACCCCAAATCTATCAACCAATCAAGACAAACCGCAAACAACAAGATTTAACGTGGTTTCCTGCGACCAAGATGATCCATGTACATCCACACGGAGAAAGGGGAAGATCATATTTCTTTTAAGAAGAGATTACAAGGGGTAGAAACTACACACCCCTAACAATGATAGAATATAGATCTCTCTTTTTTTCTTGTTTCTTGTTATTAAACTTATGAATTGATACAATATATATAGAGATTGATTTTACTCAATCCTATTAGAACCCTAACTTGAATCCCAATTGGATTTCCCAATTCAATTAATTATTTCAATCCAATCCTAATTAGGATAGTATAACTAATCCTAATTAGAGTCCAAACCCAATCCTGCTTCTCAACTGATTTGAGTCATCACGAACTCAACAACCTCCACATTGACTCACATCTGTAGGCGTATAAAACTGCCTATAGGTCCCTTAACACAGCTCGACGACGCCTATTCAACAAACGGACCATCGGGCGACGTATCTAAACAAGACTGTTAGCCCACAACGCCGAAGCCAAGCGATACGCGACGAAGTATAAACTGTTTCTCAACACTCCGACAAGTATAAGAGGTTAAACTGCTCCCTGATACTCCAATGAGTATACGAGTATAAACTGTTTCTCACGACTCCAACAAGTATAAGAGTGTAAACTGCTTCTTAATACTCCGAACGGTATAAGAGTACAACTTCTTCCTGATACCCAAATATAAGAGTATAAACTGCTTCTTAATACTCTGAACTCCTTCACGATCAAGGAGTCGACTGCTGAAGGCGCGCCAACTCTATCAAAGAGAGCACGTCAAAGGAAACGCCAACGCCTCGCGCGCCAATTCGCCAAGGCTTTGGATCAGGTGGATGGATTCCGTTACCAAACAGATCGGGAGTTTAGAAAACGCCAAGTGGCTAATCTGTCGCCACGACCAACATCGGAATCCTCCTCTCGACCTCCCATTAATGAATGGGTTCGTGTCAAACGAACCCGCTCTACTCTCGAGGAGCGAATCCAGAAGCGTCGCGCCTTGCTTGCGCATGCCCGGACCCTTGTGCGAAAAACACAGGAAATGCAAAAGGAAGAGGCAGTTAAGAGATTGCCAAGATCTAAGCAAGTGTGGATGCCAAAGGCCAAATAACGCCTAAGGCAAAAGCATCCGAGGCTGATCTCCAGCCTTTGTCAACTCCAGATCCCGCTCCTCTTGCTCCTGCACCACCGGTGAAGCCCTATGGCAGCATGGATCTCTCCAAATCTAGAGTCCTATTGACGGATCGCATCGGTTCTCTACCCGAGGATCGAGAAAAAGCGCCCGTTAAAGAAAGCTTGAGACCGTTGAAGGAGCTTCGAGCAAACATCCAAACTGGGGGTCGTACGCGATCTCCTAACAAGTTGGTTTCTGCAACGGCCCGCTTGGGGATGCGTGCAGAAAACCAGGAGCCCGTTAAGGTTTCGACCTCACAAAGGTGTGATTCTAAACGTGTGACTCCTGTAGACGCCAACAAGGCGATGTTTACTCAGATGAAAACGCGTCAGATAGACGAACGCGTTATATCTGAGAATCCACGTAAACAGCCGATAGGTTACTCCGACCGCAACGTCGATGAGTTGTGCTATCGGGCTGGGGGTACGAATAAATCTCAAAAGAGAAGTACCCGGGAAGCGGACTCTCACTGTCCGTGTACCAAACTTATTAGGGCAGTATTATCAGCGTGTAGCTGCTCCAAGACCGCTCTACAGAGGGTCTCGGTATTTGAGAGGATCTCCACTGAAGCATCAAAGCCCAAATCAAGACGTTTCCACAAAAGACGATCGGCCGTTCAAGTTGACGAACTCCCAGAAGTCATAGTGAATGTGGCTGATAAGGGAAAGTCGGTTCGACCTTCTAGCTACGACCCGCTTATATCGCATCGTCTAACCCGGTTACGATCAGGGACCAATAGGCGAAAGAATTACCAAAAGATGCAAAAGGGACTTCCTTTGGAAGATGAGGTGTCAGATGCTGGTTCAGATTCTTGCTCGGCTATAGCGTCCGATGACACGGCATCGAGTGCGGGACAACCCTACGAATCATTTATGATCAGCGCCGAACAAGTAACCAAGATGCTTGAAGAGGCCCTGACTAAGCAGAAGGAAAGTTTCAAGTTCGAGATGGAGATGGCCATGCAACAGATGAGAGAGATGCATGGCTAGCAAATTGCGGCACTGACAACTCACAAAGGAGGACCCAGTCGTCGCCATAATCCGAATCAAGATGAGAACGAACGGGAGGAGGATAATGTCAACATAAATATCCCTCCTGTCAACAACGATAACGGAGGCGGTCCCGTGGATGATAATGCGAAGGAGGACCACGTTACCTCTCCCCGAAGCCACTCGAAGGCAGATACGAGTGAAGACAAGAAAATGAAGGACTTGGAGAGCAAAATCAACGCATTGATGAATGCTCAAGAAGTGAAGAGGTCCGGCATACCATGTCCATACCCAAGGGAGTGGGAATCAATTCCATATCCGACAAAGTTCAATTTAATCAAGTTCACGCCGTTTAATGGAAATGGTTCCCCTACTCAGCACTTAATATATTTTAAGTCTCATTTAGGAATAATTTCTGGCAACGAACCCTTGATGGTTCGGTCATACGTTGGCACCCTTCGCGGGCCTGCCTTTGATTGGTACCGCCGTCTCAAGCCTGGAAGCGTCAACAGTTGGGACGACCTGGAGAGCATGTTCCTCACCCATTTCTTCGATGATGACGTCGAAGTATCAATCAGAACACTCTTCGATGAAAAACAGAAAGACGAAGAGTCGGTGGATACCTTCATCAAACGCTTCCGCAATCAGGCAATGAACTGCAAGGATCCCATCACGGAGGAATTCATCTTGCAGACTTGTCATAACAATTTGTCCATTAACATCTTGGACGTTATGGGAGTAGAACCGCTCAATACCTGGAAAGAGTTGAAGGTGCGCGGAGAGCAGGCCGAACGCTTCCTCAGAAGGAGTATAAACTGCTCCTTCCTACACTCCAAAGAGTATATGAGTATAAACTGCTTCTTAATCCTCCGACCGGTATAAGAGGTTAAACTGCTTCCTGACACTCCAACAGGTATATGAGTCTAAACTATTTCCTTTCTTTCACGGGAAATTCCTGGAGAATTTTATACGTAATATTCTTAAGGATAACCCGATCATGCAACCAAATGCAATAATAAACCCAGTTTCGCGAGGAAGCTGGGGGTGGATGACTCATGTAACGGGAAGTTCCCGGAAGAATACTATATGTAATTTTCTTAGGGATAACCCAATCATTACAAATTAGGTGATAAGCACTAAACCCCTATTGTGATTTGTATGAGTCAACACTCCCGTTGTAAGTTGTACTCTCACTCTCACCTCTCACTTGGTCAAACCTTCCTACAGTTAGGACCAAAACCAAAATTCCCTCTCGATTCCTTCAATGAACGAGAGGCCTACAAATTGAGCGATCAAACCTTCCTACAGTTAGGATCGTCTCAAACCTCCCACTGTGGTCGCCAGATTGTTCGCGTGGAAAATTGTTGCTTCTTTCATTGTTGATTCCATTGCACTCTTAAATAACAACTTTTTGCGTTACAAAGATCCGGTCTTTTTATAAGATCCGGTTACAAGAAATCAAAAAAAACAAAAAAAAGATTACAACTTTATCTCCTTGTTTGCCGAACAAATCACGAGCTCCTGTTTTGCGGTCGCTCGCTTGCGTGGGTTGTTTGCCTACGCCGGGGTTTATCCGTGGACCACCGCGAGACCTAAATCCAGTTGGATCTACGTAGTATGACGGGTATTATTCCACCAAGAAAATAATAGCTGGAGGGATTAATTCACCAAGGAAATAATCGCTCTAATCTCAGGATCAAAGACCAAGCTTTGATCCGGAGTATAACTACGTAGATCTGAGATCCGGTCCTCTCGAACACCTTCCTTATTTGACGTTGATGATCGCCGAGCATCAGATCTGGATGAGCAAGTCTTCGAAGTCTTAAAGCTTGAATCTTTTTTAGATCTGAGCTTTCAATCCTGCAGGGCTTCGCCTCCTCCAAAATCCAACCCCTGAACAAATGAACCTGAAGGCCTATTTATAGGCGCTCTGAACTGTGCCCGCGCACGGAACTGGGACGGCCACCTAGAGGTGGCTCAGTTTCGGCCGAGTCCCTCAGGTGTTCGTTGATTTGCCTCTTTGTGCCCGTTTTCCGGTTCTGTGGTTAACTTGTTCGGATTCGATCCGATTCCTGATTTGGCAGTAAATCCACCTCTGAGTTCGAGTCTGAAACCGATCTTGATTTGATCGTGATTCATCCGAGTTTGTTCTTGTTTGGATGACTCGTTAACTCCACGAATCGTTGGCTTGATTCCGCATGCGAATGGATGCATTCCGTTGTTTGCGTGCGGTTCGTTAGCCTCGTTAATCCGCTTCGCCGCATATCGCTTGGCTTCGGCGTTGTGGGCTAACAGTTTTGTTTGGATACGTCGCCCGATGGTCCGTTTGTTGAATCGACGTCGTCGAGCTATGTTAAGGGACCTATAGGCAGTTTTATACGCCTACAGATACCCCCTCCAAAGTATTTCAGTCTCGTTCTTTTATAGAAGAGTCTGGAATACTTTGGATGTGATTGTCCCAACCTTCAGTCGGCATAACGGGACTTTGGAATGGCTTCCGTTCTGGATTCCTTTAATTCCTTCAGGCTATTCGGTGCTTTGTCGAACGTCTGTAAGGGTTCCAGTACTGCATTTATTGTCTGACCGTCTGTCGGAATTTTGAACTTGGAAGTCGATTTTTGATTTCTTGAATTTTTAGCTCGAGCTTGCTGTTTCAACACAGAACTAACTATCGGTCGTCGGCGTCGAATTTTTATTTACAACGCGTTGTCCGGCGTTTGAGCTTCTTTGTGACGTGTTGTCTGGCGTTTAAACTTCATTGCGACGCATTGTCCAGCGTCCAGGCTTCATTGTGACGCTTTGTCCGGCGTCCAGGCTTTATTGTGATTCGCTGTTCGGCGTTTGACACAGTTTATACTCGTACGTCTGCTGGAGTATCCACAGTTTAAGCTCTTAAGGAATTGGAGCGTGGCGGATACTCGAGTCATGAGACCAATCCATAGAATTGATGCGTCAATGACTCGTACTTATATAATTTTTGGCAAATTCCCAGCCATCAATGGGTTTGATTAGCCTTTACCGACTACCGTTTGAGTCGGGCTAACATGCGGATTGTTTAAGTCCGTTCCGCATGTGACGTTAAGCTAAAAGAGTTAACCCTTTTAGTGCTATGATATTGAATATGTAGACTTTGTGTTTCTCCTATGAAAAGACTAAACAGCAACGTGTATGAGACGTTGACTTAGGATTTTTGGTAAATCCTCAGCCTTCAACGGATTTGATGTGCTCTTACCGATTACCATTTGAATCGGGCTTACATGCGGATTGTTTAAATCCGTTCCGCATGTGACGTTGTGCTAAAGGAATGAACTCCTTTAGGCTTTGTGCTATAATGTTGAATACATAGACTTTACCACTTGTTACGGGAATAGACTACCCGGCGACGCGTGTTAGGCGTTGACTTTAGGATTTTTGGCTAACCCCCAGCCTTAAACGGATTTGATTAGCCTTTACCGACTACCGTTTGAGTCGGGCTAGCATGCGGATTGTTTAAATCCGTTCGCATGTAACGTTGCGCTCAGCGATTGAATTCTCTGAGACTTTGTGCTATGATGTCGAATACATAGACTTCGCCATTGTTACGGGAATAGGCTACCCGGCGACATGTGTGAGGCGCTGACTTATCCCTACTTAGGCTTCGGGATAAAATACCCCAGAATTGAACTCTGGTGTCTTTTTCAATCGGAAAAAGACTAAATCGGCGACGTGTGTTAGGCGTCGACTTATCCTTTCTTAGGATTCAGGATGAAATTCCCCATGCGTGTAAGGTATGGATTTTGGTGTCATTAATAACAACCTGCCACAATGTTGAATATGTGGGCAGGTGTTCTTTTTAACGGTTAAGAACTAAACTGGCGGCGCGTGTTAGGCGCGGACTTATCCTTGCTTAGGTTTCAGGATAAAATACCCCAGAATCGAACTCTGGTGTCTTTTTCAATCGGAAAAAGACTAAGCCGGCAGCGCGTGTTAGGCGCAGACTTATCCCTGCTTAGGATTCGGGATAAACTTCCTAGGATGAATCCTAAATTGATAAATTTTGGAAAAAGAGTTGGTGTGGGAAAGGAAGAATTTTATATTCTATTCCCCGAGCAAGGAAGGAAGAATTTTATATTCTATTCCTTAATTCTGGAAAGGAAGAATTTTATATTCTATTTCCAATGCAAGAAGGAAACTAGAAGTGGGATCTCCACTCCGAGAATCCGGAAGATCTAGATAAACTTACCTTTTATAGGATTGGTTATCTGATCAAAAGATGAGTTTTTCGTTTATCGAAGTGAAATTTCAACTTCGGTTATAACCGTGAGAAGGTTTAACCAAAGAGAAAAGAAAGGGAGTTCTTTCATTTATCGAGAGGGGACTCCAAACTGAAAGTGGACCTCTTATTCATGGAAAGAATCAAGAGGGCCAGAAGAACATTTTTGGTGGACTCACTGTTAATTGGAATTGATCAGTGAGGGATTTTGGAAAATGAATTTGGGTTATCCTCTAGAATAGATCGATAAGAATTCCTGAAAAAGGCTCAGACCACGTGCTCGAGGGGCCTGAGAGAAATTTTTATTTGAAGGTTTTTGAGGGATTTTCCAATCTAAGATCCAAAGGAAGGATGGATTTAGGGTATTTATGAAGATTTGAAGGAAAGAATACAAGAGGGAAGAGGAATCCAAGAAAGAGGAGGAAAAGGGGGGGCCGGCCCTAAGAGAGAGAAAAGGAGGATTTTATAGAAGTGAACCAGCCTTGAACCAGACCCAAACCAGCCCTGAACCGGACCAGAATTGACTGAACCAGACCAGATCAAGACAAATCAGTCCAAATAAGGCTGAACCAGACCAGACCAGACTGAACCAGTCTTGAACCAGTCATGAACCAGGTTGAACCAGTCTTGAACCAGGTTGAACCAGTTTGAACCAGAATTGAACCATAATTCAAATAGAAGCTGAATTGAACGTCGAAATAACTTCAGATCGACCGAGGGTTCAATCCCTTGTTTATTTTGGTCTCTCCCGCATATTCGGAAGGATCGGAAGAATTTTTGAGCCAAATTGTTGCCTTTTTTGGACCGGTTCAGATAATTATCATACTGGTTCAGCTCATTCGGGCATGAGAAATACTCCAATGAGTATACGAGTATAAACTGTTTCTCACGACTCCGACAAGTATAAGAGTATAAACTGCTTCTTAAGACTCCGACCGGTATAAGAGTATAAACTGCTTCCTGAGACTCCGAAGAGTATATGAGTATAAACTGCTTCTCAATCCTCCGACCGGTATAAGAGGTTAAACTGCTCCCTGATGCTCCAATAGGTATATGAGTCTAAACTATTTCCTTTCTTCCACGGGAAGTTCCTGGAGAGTGTCATGCGTGGTATTCTTAAGGATAACCCGATCGTGCAGCTGATATAATGATACACCTAGTTTTGCAAAGAAAGCTGGGGGTGGATAATTCATGTAACGGGAAGTTTTCGGAAGAATGTTAAATGTAATATTCTTAGGGATAACCCGGTCATTATGAATAAAGTGATAAACACTAAACTCTTAATTTCCGAACACTATTGGTGTTTGACG
>BQKN01000895.1:0-37492 GCA_022839385.1 Asparagus kiusianus | reverse complement strand
GGGGGGGGGGGGGGATTGGCCTTTTTGCTCACAAGTGCTGTGGGAAGGGTGTTTTTGTAATTACCAAATAAAAGGAAATTCCCTACTCTTCTATCGGCCCAAATGAACTCCTGCAATGTTCGCAAGCCCCTCCCGCGTGTTGGCTTCTATACCCACCACCATCAGCGTCATCCGAAGCGGCGATCAATTCCGGGTTGGATTCTGTCGTGGCCGCGGATCCTTAATGGCGTCCGAACCCGAACCCGAAACGAGCACAGCAGTTGTGAGCGAGAGGGAGTGGCGGGGATGGGGAACTTCGTCCCCTTTGCCGGCGGCGGTTGCAGAGATCATCAGCAATCTGAAGTCACTCGAGATAGATTTCGATGAGCAAATGAACTTTGGCGGTGTCGGTGGAAAGCTACAGGTTTGGTATTTTCTTGGTTTTTGATTGCTTGCAATGTGTTTGTTGAGTTGCCTCACAGAATTTGTTTAGCGGGTAAGGTAGCTGATATTGTTCTTTATTTTGGGGGAGAATTAAGGGAATGAGGTTGGTTTGGTTGTATTGTGTTTGTTGGGTTTGTTTAGAGGAGTGATTCCTTTTGATGGAGTTTACTTGTTTTTGGGAGTTTTTTTATTTATTTGTTGGGAGGTTTTTGCTGGGTTTTTGGGGAGTTAAGGAAATGAGGTTGGATTGGCTGCATTGCGTTTGTTGAATTTGCTTAGCGTTTGTTGAATTTGCTTAGAGTAAGTGTTTAGTTAGATGAAAAGTTGTATAAGGTTTTTTGTTTCAGGGCTTTGCTAACAAAAAGGAAACGTCTTGGATTGCTGACCCTGTGTTCGTCAGATTTACTCAGAGAAGCGCTTTCTTTTCTTTTCTTTTTCCTTTTTTTTGGGTGTGTGTGTGTGTGTTGCGGCCCCCCCCCCCCCCGGGGGTGGGGTTAGCCTGCATTAATTGTTTTTTTCTGGATTTGATTAGAGCCTAGAGAAGTGGTCATTGATGACAGTCAGGTCCTTTTGTTGATCCAGGGTTTGCACAAGGAGAGCTTGTTGTGGATTGTTTGTAATGAAAAACAAAAAAAGGTGTCATTTTATTAGTCCCACATTGACTAAGCGGGAGTCAGTTGTGGGTTTCTGATTTTCTTGTTATATTTGTATATTCCTTTTAATTTTATAGTATAGTTATCCTTATTGGAAAAGAGATTACCACATGGTTTCATAACTCTAATTTCACAACAACCTCTATCTAGTTGATTATTGAAAAAGCAACACTATATAGTTACCTTTTGAAACACAAAAATTTGTTGAACTAAGATTTGTGGGCTAATTCTATGTCTCGCAGCTCAAAGGTGAGACATTCCTTAACCTCAGCTTGCACAAATTATAGTATACTTGGGGGTATTCAATAAATCTGAAATCCATGTACATCAGTTGTCTCACATGTTTGAGGAGAACAACCATAGCTGGTTATTAAATGACAAATATGTTGCATGTATATGGACATGTCTACATGAATTTGGCACATTGACAAGTGGAAAATCCTGAAAAATACATAGGATACATGTGCCTTAGACGTTGTTGGACATGTGCCCTACACATTTTCAACATTACACGACTTCAAAATAAAAGTTTTTGTGCTACAACAAACATCCAGGAATGATTGACTTCGATATTACAGAACTTAAAGAACCTTTTATATCTTTTTATCTCTGTTTTAATGCCTAGAAGTTCATGGTGTTGATGCCACTGATGTAGACAATTCTTAAAATTATTTTTATTTGGCATTCATAGGGTAATTTTAAGGTTCAGGAGGATAAAAAGCATAGAGCAGTTTATCAGTCTCTAACTGATTCTGAAAAGAAGCTGCAGTTCTTTTCCGCTCGTCAAGTAGCGTGCCGATTGTTAGGAAGCAGAGGATACCTTTGCCAGAAGGTATTATGTTTCATTTATTTTCTTATTCTGATGGAAGTCTTTTATAATATACACATACATTACGAACCTGCACATGCTATGCATTTGAAAGTCAAATATCTTACAACATAATTCATTAGAACATAAAATAGCAAGATAAATAATAAATAAATAAATAAATAAAGCTGACATGGGTTTTACTTGGATGTGTTGTTACCAGTCAAAGATTTTAGTTTGCACCAAGCATAAATTGGTGCAAGAATTGACCTTAATAACGTAATCCACATTCCTTATTATATCAATTTACCCTAGTTGTAATTAGTGTTGGTCGCTCTAACCTAATGAGCTTGTTTGTTAAAAAAAAAATTAGTATGATTTTTTTTAAATGGCTAAATAATAAAGACGAATGCCTTAATTTGTGAATAATTCTTAAGAATACAAGAAGCATTTTTCATAAATGAAATAAATGAAACAATGAAGTGCCTAATTTGGAGTACTTCTGCTTTCTCTAATTATTTTTAACTATTTCAATCATTGTTTAAAGTCTGATAGTTTATTAGTTGTTACATTCTTCTGCAATTTGGTGAAACTTCTTTTGTGAGGTGGAGAACTTAAATTATAACTAAAACTACATAATCATATATCCATAGTCAAGCCATAAGATGTTAATCTGAGCATTGTTACATGTTGATTTGCAGTGCTGGCTTCCAATGGAAGATTGCATGTGTTCAAAACTTGTTTCATCTTCTCTCTGGCATGGAATAAAATTTTGGCTCTATATGCATCCAAAGGTGTGAGTTCTTATACCAATTACATGTTTCCCTTTCAATATCTGTTGCTTCTTGTAGTATTTCGAATTCCCTCTCACCTTATTTTTTTCTACATAGGACTTTTTGCGCCAAAATAACACTGGAAAGTTATTGTGGCAAATTTTTGGAATTCATGCTGCATCTATGTGTATTTTTGGCATTCCTGAGCAGGAAGAAATCATGTGGGACTCATTCATACAGTCAGGTATCAATGGCATATGCTTCAAACTGACCATGATACGATTAAGCCACAAAAAAAAAAGGGGGGGGGGGGGGGTCAAAATGATGTAAACTTAGCTTTTTCCCATTATATTTACATCTGGATTTTTTGTATTCTGCTAAATTTCGATATTCTGTTTTGAGCTAAGGAACCATAATTATTTGCCACAATTCTTTAATGCCATAGGAGTTTTCTTATTGCAATATTGATTGGTTTTTTCTTTATGTTTCAAAATTATGTTTCAGTATTGGAATTTGGAAGCTTCATATAGAGACTTTTCTTCAGCATCTTTCAATATTTTGGCCAGTTCTCAGTTACTTTACATTTGCGTTCTGTAGTATGTTCTACTCCTTGTAAAAATCTTAGCGAGAGTTGTTTTATTTATATTTCTATAAAGTCTCCAAATACAGTGAGGCACATGTATGTATTCTGTAAACATGTCGATGTTGAGATATTCCGACTGTTATCTGTTAGTCGCTGGAAATTTCATATTAAAGTTCCTTCAAGCAATACGATCTGTTAGTTCCATCTGTGAGTTGCAGTTGCAAAATTTCTCTTAATGTCTTTTCCTATCAGATTATGATCCTGATACTTTGTTGAGATTCTTATTTTCCACTTGACAAAGCTGGTACTTAGATTATGTTAAGAAGCAATTTTGTAACTTTTTATAAATGTGAAGAAAATAAAAACCTGAACTGTAAACTAAGTTTTTTCCCCCTCTTTCCAGGGATCCATGTTTGGAATCTATCATTTTTGTGAGGGAGGGACATGAAAATCTAAAGAAAAACCAACAGTAGAGCCTACAACAGAAGTAAAAGCTTATAATCTTTTGATCCTAAATATTTGATTCAACTAACCTAAGGACCTCAAATAGGGAAATCACGCGATAATTTGTTTACTTTTGATTTAGTTGATTAATTTCAGATGGAAAAAGTTTGGCGGACAGTTTGAGTTGTCTTTGGCCTACATCACACAAGAATGGGTCATCATATTCTATTTGGTCAAAATTGTGACATTTAGAGAGGTTATTATCAAAAATATTTTGCTCATCAATCACTTCTCTGTCAGTTCATGAGAAGGAAAGGAGGAGGGGTTTGTGTTGCATAAAAGTGGAGCTTCTAAATGCATGTGGTAGGAGTTTGCATTACATACAAGTGGAGCTTCTAAAAATGTACGTGGTAGGATCTTGAATCGAGCATATGAGAAACTTTAACACCTCATTTGGTACGCAAGAATGTGTGTGAATGAAGTGCTCATTTCCACTTCTCATTCATGCATAATGCCAAACATAACACCTTTTTAGAAGCTACAATGTTTATTCCCACTTCTTATTCATTCATACTTTTCATTGATTCCCACTTTGTGTGGGAAGCATTCCCAATGAGATGATATGGACTGGGCTTTTCCACTTAAGCGGGAATAAAAAATTTGAAAAAAAATGCCTGGATTGCTTATTAATTATCCATACCAAAAATAAAAAAAGATTTTTCATTCCCACTTCATTCTCTAATCACATCCAAACGTGAGAAAATGGGAATGAACATTCCATTCCCACGCCTATTCCATTCCATTCCTTATTTTGTTTCATTCTCACTTAATTTGATTCTTGCGCACCAAACGAGGCGTAAGATCCTTATTACAGACATGCTTCAACATCAGGATGGTTTAGTCTTACAAAAATTGTTTAGAGGATGAGGAATATCTTTGTTTGGGTGTTCATTCCTCGCTCGAGCTTGGAAGTCAAAGTTATCCAGCCAATACTGTGCACGGTAAGATGTGGCTTAGAGGATAATGTTGGGGCTCATATGCTTTAAGTGGGCCTATACTTATTACATGATGTCTGAGCAGCTCCGTATGCTCCACGCCCTTGAGTATGCCCAGTTGAGGCCTTGAGGGTCCTTGCGCCGCCTCCACTTAAATGTCTGCTTGAATATCTGAATGTCAGCAACCTTTATGCTGTAGTTTGATCATTATGTTGGGTTACTAGGGTCATGTAGTTCCCCTATTTCAACCGTGAAGCATTAGCTGATACCTGATTGATTTATGATGCTGAGCACCTTAACATATGATATGGTGAATGATAGGGCATGATTCCATTTTGCCTTTGTTGTTCTAGAATTGAAATTATGTCTTACAAAATTCATTATTTCAGTACCACATTCTAAATGTGGAATCATCTTTTCACCAAAGTTTCTGAAACGACTTAAGTAGATCCTATGGGTTGTGTAAAGCGGAGAGGAATTAACTACAGATGCATGTCATACGGCATCTCAGTTTCTTGGCATCTTGGCATCTTGGCATCTAAAGTTGGGATTTGAACTCATCTTATCTATGCCACAACGCACAAATGTAATTTTTACATTTATATAACAGGTTCTTGTAGGTGTAAATGTGTAATACAATAGTATGTCTTATTTGAGTTCCTATATATGCCTCATCCCTTAAAAATTTTATGTCAAAAATGTAACTCTTGCAGGAATCATCACCAGCATTTTCTGCTTCTGTGAGACTAGCTTGTTACCTACTGTTAAATTTTCAACTTCATATTCTATTTAATTTTCCGTTAATGTTTTATGATTTTTAGTAGTTATAACTTCTGTGTAATTGGTAATATTCCATTATTTCAGGGAAAAGCATGGTTTGGTTTTTGTATCCCAATAAAAATGCATATCCAAAGTCAGTTCAGGATATTTTTGATAGCTCATTTAAGCCTGAAGATCATAGAATGGTATGTTTATTTGTGCTGCACTTGCTGAATTGCTCTCTTTACTTATATTCTGTATAATATCTCCTCCAACATACTTTGGGACTGATTATGACATAATTCATTTTGCCGTTGGCCGTTTTTAAGTATTTTAACAGAAATCTGGGACTACACCCTGGATATTCCTTAACAGTCTTCGAGGGATATTTTGGTCAATCCCAGAGTGTTGGGGGCAAATTAGCAAATAATCAGAGTTGTGTGTATATCTGCAAATAAGACAAATTTGGGTATATAAGTACAAACACTATATGCTATTGACTGTCAGCACCCTTAATTGTTTTTCATTCTTATTTTCCTTTTTTGCTTGATCACAATGATAATAGCCTTGTGTTTCTTATTTTCACTCTTTACCTGTTCACAATTACGATTTTTGCAAAAATTTCTTATTTACAAATTTAAACTATATAATGCATGATATTTCCAAGTCTCGTGATGCCTGATTTTGCATTTCTTCATTTATTCTAATTCATAATGTCTCTGTTCTCATATTTTATAGTTGGGAGCAATGGCATGTATACTACCAGCCAATCATCAATATAAAATTTCCCAACTCTAAATTATTGTTCATCTTCCAATTTATGTAGGATCAAATGGAGAAGCCTATAAATTTTGTTCTACTTGATGGCACTTGGAGCAATTCAGCTGCAATGTATAGACGATTGAAGGTACTGTTCTAGTTTCTTTTGTTGTTTTGAAGTTACTTTGAATCTTTTGAAAGAGACTAAATAAATTAAGGAAGAGTATGCAAATTTTCGTGCTTGCCTTGCTTTGAAACCAGTTTGTTGTGTGTGATCCAATTTTTTTTGGCGGTGTTGATGTTTTTCGAATGCTAGATTAAGTACTCCAGATGGTTCCAGAGCGCATTATTTACATATCATATACTACCCCATATTATTGAGGGTGAGCCTTGGCTCAACGGTAAGGTTGTTGCCTTGTGACCTTGAGGTCATGGGTTCAAATCCTGAAAACAGCCTTTTCGCATATGGGGGAAAGGCTGCGTACATCTGGCTCTCCTCAGAGCCCACAATGGTGGGAGCCTTGTGCACTGGACTACCCTTTTATACTACCCATATTATTCCAATTTAGGCCTTAACTAGAGCTAGACTTCATTTTCCGTGATAAATTACTTTTATTAACTAATTACATGTTGCAATAAAAAATATCATTAACTCTGAAGGCCAAGGGACACGTGGAGATTTTTAACCGTGAACTGTGTGCTAACAAGAAGCACTAGTCATATTTAGTTTGATTGTTGTTGGTTGGCGTTTTCCTTATTATCCTTGGCTAGAATCTTATCCAAACCAGAAAACATGTAGGGGCTATATATTTATTTAAACCACGTACTATTTTTAGAGTTTTATTAAAAATAAAGAACTAAAGACCTTAAACGCGCTTGAGAAGAGGGGGCCTGAAATTGGAAACTGAGGGTAAGGTAATTTTGTAAATTTTACCTTTCCACTGTTTAAAATTTAACGACATCAAAAGTGAGGTGTAGGAAAACTCATTGTGTGGGATTTTGGGGTAAAGTTGCAAATATCTAGGTTTGGGGATAAACATAAGTTTCCATTGGATACTAGGATTTCCACAATAATTGTTTTCCGAATTTATTTCCTCACCTCAAACATCAGTAATTATCCAATAAGCACTGGTTCAATGTTTCACGTAACAATATTCACAAAACTTCATGCCTTAAGAAGTTATTCAAGCAAGTGTTTCCCCTGTTTACAGGAAAAATGGACATCAGTATGGGGAGAGGATGATCTTCCTTGTGTCTCACTCTCGACGACAGGTGCTTCCGTGATGCACAAACTTCGGTAACAAATTAAATAAAAAAAACTCACGCTCATTTTTCACTTCCCCCCTCCACCTTGTTCTTATTTCTCTATATTATTATTGAAAGGCCTCAACCATCTTGGGACCGAACATGCACAGCAGCAGCAGCAGCTGGTGTGCTCTCAGAGCTAAGCTATCATTATCCTGAGAGCAATTTATATGGCTTGGATAAACAAGCAGAAGCTATAGAAAATGGATTAGATGTTTTGTTAGAAGCCCTCACCGCTCGAAGACTTCGAAGAGGAAGATCCATTGCTCGAAAGGAGAGGCGAAATTGTATGTGAAGCAACATTATGGGATACGTTCTACTCTCTTTAGCTTAATTGGCAAAATTGCCCCTTGAGTTTCTAGAGGAAGGCTGAGACAGAAAAGAAACTGGGGAAGTAAGATATATTTTCAAGTACAATTTTACTGATTCTGCTTCATAAAAGCCCACGGCTTATTGTTTTCTTGCAACTGAAATTTTCACTCACCACTTGTTGTCAGTTTTTATTTGCAATTCAACTGATTTTGGATTTTCAGATACGTATCTAACTATATCAGTAAATGATAGAAATGATAGCATAAGCCATCAGTTCCAAATAGATTGTACTCGATGTTCTTTTAAGTTTTAAGTTGGGTTATTTTAAGCGTTTGGTATATCTATGTATATGTTCCAGTTTCTGGTAAAGCTCACTTAGCACGTAGTACCTTTATGTACCTGCCATCATTTTTTCCATTAATGGATACTATTGTTCTTAGCAATTTTTTTAGTTGTTGAGAAATCCCACCCATTTATTTATTATTTCAGTCCTCTATGTTGTAAACATACGGAGCAACAAAGGAAGTTACAATAATAATTAATTTTATCTGAAAAAATAATATCCTAAATGAAATAAATGACAAAATATGATTCATGTAGTCAATCCTAAAAATTTGGGATAATTCCATTGTTATAGTTGTTGTTGTTTCTCATGCTAAATGTTGTTTTATGTTATAAACCATGCAAAGTAAGGACAAGGTCACACTAAAAAAAAAGTGTCAAATTTCCAAGTGATCTAGAGAGGAAATGGGTTAGCTGAGTTTTGGTAGGTAGCTTAGCTACCTTAACAAGGCCACTGCCTCATAGAGCCCACAGAGCACAGTGATATTGTAATACATCAGCAGAACACAACACAGCTCTGGACAACAAAACAACTGCAGATTACTCTGTCACTTGGCAACTTAATCTAATAACAAGTACACTTTCTCATTAACAATAAAATTTCATTAACATAGACATTGATAGTAGCATTGTTTACATATTCAATGAGAATTGGAGAAAGCTAAGCCTGCAGACTTACTTTTCTTTCTTTCAGTATAGTAGAATATGTAATTTGTGAATTGTGTGAAGCAAGATGATCAAGTAAATCACAACACCGACAAATCCACAAATCATCGATCCCATAACTTGATGACAGAAGTTTTCCATCTGGCCACAGATTGGCAGCCACCCTGAATGTCGATTGCCTTTCTTTCCAACCTCTGCAATGGCTGCTGAAGCCGATACAGAAGCAGTTAGCAGCAAAGTGATGACCTGAAATCAACAAGAAAGAAGAGAGGGCATAAACTAATCAGAAATGTTGTGAACTATTTGATAATCGCGAAATATGTTGAATTTTACCATGTCAGAGGCTAGAACTAATCTCGAGAGGTAATTAGTTGGAGGGATAAAGAGAGTGCATAAGCTGTAAACAGCTCCAATAGCATTGGCAACCACAAAGAATCTGCATTCATGGAAGTGACAGCAGTGAGATTTTTACTGTTGAAATATTCTGAACTTTTCTTTATGCAAAAGTTCTGTCGGCAGTGATGTTAGATCGATGTTATTCATTCTTAATCTACTAGAAATGATTTTCAACTGAAAAGCATGAAGAGACATGTACAATAAACGTTAATTGTGGATAGACCCGCTACGCTATAACCAAATTACATATCGACCCCCTTGATTTCCAACTCCGTTAGTTCCATGCCAAGATTGTGCTTCATAAATTCAAACATGTGATTTTCATGATCTGATTTGCTTGCTATAAACTTGCGTAATGATCACTACATATAACTAATTTGTACACGGGAAAACAAATGGAGTTGAGAATCCAAGGGGTCATCTGCAACAATAGTAGAACAGTGGTCTATCCACAATTTGGCCATAGTGCAGGGGGGGGGGGGGGTCTATAATTAAAAACCCAGGAAAGAGGGACTTACTTGAAAGCTGGAGTATACTGAAACTTGGCTTCCAGAGTGATATTTAAGAATGCGGTGGTCTCATGGCTAGTAGCCATGACAACGGTGGCAGTGGCAGTCGCCGCAAATGCCAGCAGCCTGAGAACAAGGGTACAAACCTTTGAAGCCTTTGCCATTGTTGACGCGTGCAGAGGAATGAGGAGAAACTGTTAGTCCGTTTAAGCATTTAACAAGTGATTTATGAGAGGAAGATTGTTTGAAAATGTTAAGCTAGAGAGAGAGAGGAGATGGTGGGTAGGAAAAGAAAGATTTTTGGAGGTTGAGCTTTGGGTTTATATTGGTCACCTGTTCTTGCTCATGTGTTGACAAACTTCAGCTGTCAATATCTGCCGCTGTGATCAAGTGTGCAAGACTGAGCGACATCAAAGATTGTTTTGCTCTATATGTTACTTAGGTTGGAAGAATTAGTTTGTTTGTTTTCTATTTTTCTTCATGTGAGGAAGTGAGAAGGAAGTTTTTGGTGGTTAGCCCATCTACTTTTTTTTTCTTTAAATTTTATTTTTGTCCTAGGATGGGCCTAGTGAGGAATTTAGCATCTCGTGCTAGGATTCACAATGTCACTTTTGACATCAGTCACGCTTTTGACACCAGTCACAAAGGGGTAGCCATTAGCCAAGCAGGATCAATTGCATTCAGTTATTTTGGGATACGATGTATCTTAGAATCTGCGTACCTACACTTGCAATGCTTAGGTCAGCTTGGTTACTTTGGGAGTGCTTGACAACCATGTTGTTTCATTTATTTCTATGGTGTTTTTACCAAAATAAAGACACTATAGGTTTGAAAACCATAGTGTTTTTACGAGAAACTCAAAACACTTACAAGGAAAAAGCAAAAACAAAATACTTATATCCAAACACCGAAAAGTTTTGTGAAGTGTTTTGAGTTTAGTAACTTAATATTTAATAAATTATAATTAATACAACATATAAACAAAGCTTAATATAATATATTATAAAATATTATACTATGCTATATTTGTACTAAGTAATATATTTTATTATTATAATATGTTTTATTATAATTTTTATATTGTATAAAAATATATTCAATATTTTAGAATATTATATAATAATTTCTATGATATTAATAATTAATTAAATATAATCTATATTATTAGATCATAAAATATGACATTATAATATATTATATTATTATATATACATTTTGATACAGTATTATATATTTTACTTAGTATAATATGTTTTTTTTTCGATGTTAAATGATCACTAAGTCAGTATGTCCAGGATTAGAGAATTTTGGCGAGGATTGATGAGAGACCGCTTTCTTCTCCGACTTTATGTCTGGTTCTTGAATTAGGAATCTAAAAAATCTGCACATGTAGAAATTCGTAAGAGGACGGGCTTAGTTTCCCCGTTGTACCTCTGACGATTAAGTTAGCTGATGAACTTGAGTAGGGTAAATAAGATCTGTGAGAGTTCTTGTGTGTGTAGTATGGTTTGCAATTTTAGAGAATTTGAGTCAGGGATCAGATCTTCGGTCCTCTGTAAAGATAGAATAGTGCATGCATTTATACCTAGGGTATAAGGGTAGATTGGTCACTTCGGCTGACTGTAGGAAGGCGGTGGCAAAGTGTGGGCTGGCAACTGCGTCAACGCTTGCTTTACAGGTATCAGCTGGTGATTGGGGGACAGATCACTTCAGCATTAAATGAGAAGTGAGCGGTGGTAGGACGGTGACCCACGTGGTTGTAGGCGTTAAAAAATGCTCAAAGATATCCAAATACCACTCAAAATGACATGGAAAGACAATTTACATGTCATCAAACAACACATGTTGGCGCGGCAGGACATGCTGCCGCGGCCAAGGCGCTGCAAGACATGCTGCCGCGGTAAAGGCGCGGCAGGACATAGTGCCGCGGCCAAAGCGCGGCAGCCAACAGTGCCGCGGCTATTATAGAGGGGTTCTGTGGCGGTTACGAGGCAGTTATGTGATAGTTTTTGAAGTCCACGTGGCGACATATCAGAAATAGAACGTGTGCTGACGTGGACAAACAGTTAAAACCACGTAAGAAGTGGTTAAAGATCGTGGGAGAACGGTTTCAAACACGATGAAAACGTGCTGGTAACCGCCTCTTTGGCCGCGGCAGCCTATACTGCCGCGCCAACAGCCGCGACAGAGACAACTGTCGCGCCTAAAAAGGGAACCTCTTCAACCGCGACACCTCTAGCTGCCGCGCCCAAAGGAAGAGTTGCTGATCGGTTATTTTCTTCAGTTATCGTCCAAAGAGGCTATAAATACCCCTCTAGACACGAAATAAAGGGGGATTCCAACAGAGAACATCAGAGGGGATCCCAAGAGAGCAGATTGGAGCAAGAGAGAGAGTCTTCGTTCTTCACAAACATCCTCAAGAAGCTTTTGGCCATTCCTAGAGATTAAGCTTTGACTTGATCTTTAGAAGAGTGAACATCTTACATCGATAAGATATTCGCTTCAAATCCATACTTCGATAAACGAAGGAAGGACCCCAAAACAACCTTCACAATTCAATCAGAATCTGTGAATCGGTGGTCCACGGGCTAACGCGCCCCCGGCACAGGCAAAGATCCCACGCAAGCAGCGATCCAAACAACGATCCTGCGTTTGTTTCTAAAAAGTTGTAATCTTCATTTTTGTTGTGTAAAAGGAGTCTTATAAAAAGGCTACCTCTTTTGAATTTGTTGTAATCGACTGAAGATATAATGAATTCCACAGCGAAACCAACTTTTGACGAAAACAAACTGGCGACCACAGTGGGAGCCAACGGTCTCGCTACCGAGACCGTCGTGTCGCAGCCGATCAAGATTCCAGTTGAATTCACGGTCGAGTACGAGTTTGACCAAACCAAGTTTGAGGAATATCTCTCATCGTCCTCTTCAAGATCTTCATTGTCTCACAAGTACAAGAGGATCTCATCATTGAAGAAGGCTCACACACAAAAGAAGGTTAAATGTGAAGACTCTCACTCAATTGTTGTCGAGGCCTCCCCTCGCAACAATATCCCGGTAACCCCCAAAGCCGGAAGCTCTGCCCACGATGATTTCTCCTCAATTGAGGAATCATTCGACCGAAGTTCGCCAACTCTGACGAAGAGGGCTCGTCAGAGGCGACGCCAACGCCACGCTCGTCAATTGGCTAAGGCCTTGAAACAAACCGATGGAGTTCGTTACTATGCGGACTTAGAATCGAGGAAACATCATGTGGTTCAGTCGTCTCAACGTCAAACTACTCATGTTTCTGCACAATTTGTGATGGAAGAATGGATTCTTGTTAAAAGAACTCGTTCGACCCTAAAAGAACGTATACAAAAACGTTGTGCAAAGGCTGCCCATGCCCGTACTCTTGTGCAACAAAGACAAAAAGAGAAGAAGAAAACAGTGTCTAAAGAAGCACCAAAAAATCACAAAGTCTGGATCCCCAAATCCAAACTCCTACAAAAAGTAGGTCTACAAAACGTGACCTTTGACCGCGGCAGTCTTCACTGCCGCAGCGCTTCATTCAACCGCGACAGATCATACTGTCGCGGCAGCTCCTTCGACCGCGGCGGTTTTCGCTGCCGCGGCACACTGTTCGACCGCGACATCAATCTTTGCCGCGGCCAAAAGAAATTTTGCAAGAGCACTCCTTCGACTACATCGATGTTCGTTCCTGACCCATCTACTACAGCCACTTCACCAGTGAAACCAGGGGTCAATCCTGACTTGTCAAAGCCCAAGCCGAGACGTTTCTGCAAGAAGCTTGCTATTCGAGAGGATGAATTCCCTAAGGTCACTATTAACATGACTGATAAAGGAAAGCCACATCCAATTAACCCAGATCCTGATTTCTCTCCAAAAGGGAGAGTTGAACAGGGTCTCTCTCGAAGAATGTTACGGCTACAACAAAGGGCCAACCGACGTCAAGATTATAACAAAATGTATGAAGGGTTATCATCAGAGGATGAACTCTCGGACACCTGTTCTGCAGTTGCTTCAGATGATACAATGTCTAGCACGGGGCAAGCCAGAGAAGTGTTCACAATCACTACTGATCAGTTCGCTCAAATACTTCAGGAAGCACTAGCCAAACAGCGCGAAGAAATTAGAGCTGAAATGAAGATAGAGATGGAGTTGGCTATCCAACAAATGAAAGAACTATTAGCTCAACGGCCTCAACCTCCTGAGTCCAGCCAACGAGCTGAATCTAGCCGCCACGCTCGGAATGTCATAGACGACAGTGATTCAGAAGTGGATGAAGTCATCTTGGCTGATACACCTCCCGATAGCAATAACACTGGGGGTAGTTTAACGGATTCTCCCAGCAATGACATTGGGGGTGGTTCAATGGCGCCTCTTACAGGGTGTGATCAGACTCATTCTCCTCAATGTCCTTCGAATGAAGATGATGATGAGAGAATGAAGAAGCTTGAAAACAAAGTCAATACTTTGATGACAGCTCAAGAAGTGAAGAAGACGGGTATTCCTTGTCCCTATCCAAGAGAATGGGATTCAATTCCATACCCGACAAAATTCCATCTGATTAACTTCACACCGTTCGATGGAAAGGGCTCACCTGTTCAGCACTTGATTTACTTCAAGTCTCATTTGGGCATGATATCTGGAAACGATGCTTTAATGGTTCGGTCATTCGTTGGCACCCTTCGTGGTCCTGCCTTCGATTGGTATCGACGCCTCAAACCAGGGAGCATCAACTGCTGGGATGACATGGAAAGTTTGTTCCTCAGCAATTTCTTCGATGATGACACCGAAGTGTCGGTCGGAACCCTTTTGGATGAAAAGCAAAATGACGGAGAGTCGGTCGATAATTTTATCAAACGCTTCCGTAACAAAGCAATGAATTGCAGAGATCCTGTCACAGAGGAGTTCATCCTACAGACATGCCATAACAATCTTTCCATCGATGTCTTGGAAGTTCTGGGAGTCGTGCCTTCGACCACTTGGAGAGAATTAAAACTACGTGGCGAACAAGCTGAACACTTGCTTAAACGAAAGAAAGTTGAAAGAAATCAACCAGCGATATCTACAATCGCTGAGAATGCGACTCCCGATCTGAGATTCCAAAAGGAGTATTCCTTCGAAGATGATGAAGCTCCAACCATTTTGAAATACCTCCTGGCCAACGACAAAATCGAGCTGCCACCTATTAAAGATCAAGAGGGTGCTCAGATGGTTACGGATCCAAACTACTGTGCATACCACAGAAGGGTTCTTCATCCCACCGAGATTTGCTTTGGACTCAAGAACAAGATCCAAGCCTTAATTGACTCTGGTGTCATAACGGCGAAACAAGCCAAATAAAGAGGACATTTACTCCATTGGGTACACGAGTATAAACTGTTTCCCCTTACTCCATTGGGTACACGAGTATAAACTGTTTCCCCTTACTCCATTGGGTACACGAGTATAAACTGTTTCCCCTAACTCCAGTGGGTGCACGAGTATAAACTGTATCCCCCCACTCCAAAGAGTATACGAGTATAAACTGCTTCTCCATGAACTCCGAAGAGTATACGAGTATAAACTGCTTCTCCATGCACTCCAAAGAGTATACGAGTATAAACTGCTTCTCGGTCATCCAACTAAATACAATGTTAAACCCGGCCTCACAAAGGAAGCTGGGGGTGGATGATTTATGTAATGGGAAGTTCCTAGAGAATCTTGTATTCTTAAGGATAACCCAAACATGCGACTGAGGATAACGTATTCCTCGTTATACCTAGTTTTGCAAAGATAGCTGGGGGTCGATAATTCATATGATGGGAAGTTCCCGGAAGAATGTTAAGCATAATATTCTTAGGGATAACCCGATTATTATGAATAAAATGACAAACACTTAACTTCTCTTATGATTTCCGAACATTCTTTTGCTGAGATGAGATTCGATCACTTCATTAGATCGATTTGCCCTCACAAAACTCTCATTGGTGTGTGACGACTCATAGTCTCCCACCACAGAATCCCCCACCGATCAGATTAATTGAAGGTGGGGCCACCAAAATTTTTTCCATTCAAACTTCCGCTATATTCATGCACTCAACACTTTCATGGTTAGAGTCCGGATATAATGCTTAGAATTTTGATCGGTCGATCCTTGACGAATTGTCAAACCCCTTCGTGTTAAGTCTTTATCACTTGACACCGAAAAATCCACCGAGTGATTGGTACGAGTCAGCACTCCCACTGTGATTTGATCGAGTCCACACTCTTGTTATGATTTGTACTCCCACTGCTCCCATTTGGTCAAACCTTTAAACAGTTAGGACCAAAGCCAAAATCCCCTCTCGATTCGTTCCATGAACGAGAGGTCCACAAATTGAACGATCAAACCTTTAAACAGTTAGGATCGTATCAAACTCCTACTTGGTCAAACCTTTAAACAGTTAGGACCAAAACCAAAATCCCCTCTCGATTCCTTCCATGAACGAGAGGTCCACAAATTGAGCGGTCAAACCTTTAAACAGTTAGGATCGTCTCAAAACTCCTATTTGGTCAAACCTTTAAACAGTTAGGACCAAAGCCAAAATCCCCTCTCGATTCCTTCCATGAACGAGAGGTCCACAAATTGAGCGGTCAAACCTTTAAACAGTTAGGATCGTCTCAAAACTCCCATTTGGTCAAACCTTACTACAGTTAGGACCACAACCAAAATTTCCTCTCGATTCCTCCCATGAACGAGAGGTCCACAAATTGAATAATCAAACCTTACAACAGTTAGGATTATTCAAACCAATCCAGATTCTCTAAGTGGAGATCCCACTTCGAGTTTCCTTTGCGCCAGGAGATAGAATATAAAATTCTTCCTCTCCGATTTCGGGTTAATCTCTACCAACAAAAAAGAGACCAGGAGATAGAATATAAAATTCTTCCTCTCCGATTCTAGGTTCATCTCTACCAACAAAAAGAGAGACCAGGAGATAGAATATAAAATTCTTCCTCTCCGATTCTAGGTTCATCTCTACCAACAAAAAGAGAGACCAGGAGATAGAATATAAAATTCTTCCTCTCCATCATCTGGGTTTATCTCTACCAACAAAAAAGAGACCAGAATACTCCAATAGGTATACGAGTATAAACTGTTTCCCTAATTTTAACAGGAAGTTTCTAGAGAATATCATTCAGAATGTTCTTAAGAATAACCTGAACACTCCGATAAGTATATGAGTATAAACTGCTTCTCCAATTTTCAACGACAGTTCTAATTCAAGACTTCGACAATGGCTACGCGATAAATGCAATACCGGTGAAATCTTAGCTATTCTACAAAGCGCTGAATAGACTAGAAGATGAAGAAGTCAAGAATTGAAGCCATTCACAGACCATCCTATGCAACTTCCTCAACAAAGCAATGGAGAAATTGCAAGGAAAGCTTATCATATCCAAAGTGTCCCAGACTCCTCTCTGAAAATGCTGAGTCTGAGATACTTTGGAGGGGGTATCTGTAGGCGTTAAAAAATGCTCAAAGATATCCAAATACCACTCAAAATGACATGGAAAGACAATTTACATGTCATCAAACAACACATATTGGCGCGGCAGGACATGCTGCCGCGGCCAAGGCGCTGCAAGACATGCTGCCGCGGTAAAGGCGCGGCAGGACATAGTGCCGCGGCCAAAGCGCGGCAGCCAACAGTGCCGCGGCTATTATAGAGGGGTTCTGTAGCGGTTACGAGGCAGTTATGTGATAGTTTTTGAAGTCCACGTGGCGACATATCAGAAATAGAACGTGTGCTGACGTGGACAAACAGTTAAAACCACGTAAGAAGTGGTTAAAGATCGTGGGAGAACGGTTTCAAACACGATGAAAACGTGCTGGTAACCGCCTCTTTGGCCGCGGCAGCCTATACTGCCGCGCCAACAGCCGCGACAGAGACGACTGCCGCGCCAACAGCCGCGACAGAGACAACTGTCGCGCCTAAAAAGGGAACCTCTTCAACCGCGACACCTCTAGCTGCCGCGCCCAAAGGAAGAGTTGCTGATCGGTTATTTTCTTCAGTTATCGTCCAAAGAGGCTATAAATACCCCTCTAGACACGAAATAAAGGGGGATTCCAACAGAGAACATCAGAGGGGATCCCAAGAGAGCAGATTGGAGCAAGAGAGAGAGTCTTCGTTCTTCACAAACATCCTCAAGAAGCTTTTGGCCATTCCTAGAGATTAAGCTTTGACTTGATCTTTAGAAGAGTGAACATCTTACATCGATAAGATATTCCCTTCAAATCCATACTTCGATAAACGAAGGAAGGACCCCAAAACAACCTTCACAATTCAATCAGAATCTGTGAATCGGTGGTCCACGGGCTAACGCGCCCCCGGCACAGGCAAAGATCCCACGCAAGCAGCGATCCAAACAACGATCCTGCGTTTGTTTCTAAAAAGTTGTAATCTTCATTTTTGTTGTGTAAAAGGAGTCTTATAAAAAGGCTATCTCTTTTGAATTTGTTGTAATCGACTGAAGATATAATGAATTCCACAGCGAAACCAACTTTTGACGAAAACAGTGGTTCGATGAGTCATGAAGACTATTGAGGCTAGAGACATGATGTGCCTGCCATGCATGAAATGCGATGCTAACACGTTGTTAGAGAAAGGGAGAGACTCAAGGTGAAAACAGTCCTTTAGCTTCGCCGAGAAGTAACGCCCATCGAGTCATCCTCGTGAGACGTCTGACAAGTGGTCGAGTAGACTCGGTGAATCATCTTAGACAAAAAGGAGGGACAAATACCGCCTTTCGAGTCAACATGAGGGGGTGTCGACTTGACAGATTGGCTGAGTTATCATCCCTACAAGTCTCTGGACGCCAAGTTGATTGGGGCATAGCATGCAGAAGTACACTTGTCCGTTGCTTGACACTGAGTTGCACTCGGACGAATGAGAACACCATAACAGTTGGCCACTTTCGCTTGGAGTCGGCTTGAGCTGGGTCTAAGTGAAATTAAATTAGCTTTTGGATGGACATGGGTGTGTATTGGATGAGAGAACCAAGTGTTGATTGCAGTGAGTCGGCCGTGCTGGAACGACCCGATAGTTGAGGGGTCGAGACGACTGGCTCATTTTACACCACTTGTGGGCGAGATGTCTGGTTTTTTGTTGATGAGGACTAGCAAGTTAAAGTGCCTAAGTCTTTTTTGTCGAAGACGGCCGATACTAAACTCCATGCTTTGGGTTTACTCATGATGACACCAAGGGATTTTTGGCAGAATGACAACCCGAAAGTTGGGTGCCTAGGACTTATGTAGACGCCTGGGGCTTGGCAAAAGGACAACCCAGAGGTTGGGTGCCCAAGACTTACGTAGACGCCGGGGGCTTGGCAAAAGGATAACCCGGAGGTTGGGTGCCCAGAACTTACATAGATGCATGTGACTCGTCAAAAGGACAAGCCAGAGGTTGGGTGCTCAGTACTTACGTAGATGCCTAGGGCTTGGACAATTCGAAGGTTGTGCCTAGGACTTACTGAAGTCGACTAGGTCTTTTACAATCCTGGAGCTGTGCCTAGAACTTGCTAAAATCGACTAGGTCTTTCGCCCTAAGGAGGGCCACCCTGATGGAAATTAGGTAATATGAAAACCCTGAGGTTAGGTGCCTAGGACTTACGTAGACGCCTAGATCTTTAATATAGCCATGATGGTCTAGAGGCGGCTGTAGGAGTCGACCATATGGTGAATGACTTGGGTTTATTCCTGAAAATGTACCAAGAGCTTGGAATTCAACCGAGGTTGAATGCCTAGAACTTACTAAAGTTGACTAGGTCTTTTACAGCCTGGGGCTGTGCCTAGTACTTGCTAAAGTCGACTAGGTCTTTTGCCCTAAGGAGGGCCGCCCCCGATAGCAATTAGGTAATATGACAACCCTAAGGTTGGGTGTCTAGGACTTACGTAGACGCCTAGGTCTTCGATATAGCCATGATGGTCGAGAGGTGACTGTGGGAGTCGACCATATGGTGAATGCCTTGGGTTTATTCCTGAAAAGGCATCAAAGGCTTGGAATTCAACTGAGGTTGAATGCCTAGAACTTACTGAAGTTGACTAGCTCTTTCGCCCTAGGGAGGGCCGTCCTGATGGCAAACTGGTGAAATGACAACCTGGAGGTTGAGTGACCAGGACTTATGTAGACGCCTAGGGCTTCAATATAGCCATGATGCTCGAGAGGTGATTGTGGGAGTTGATCATATAGTGAATGCCTTCGGTTTATTCCTGATAAGGCACCAATGGCTTAGAATTCATACGTAAATTGGGCACTACAGGAGTACAAAACAGGAATCAAGTTAGTTTCAATAAGAATTTCATTGATACTAAAAGAAATTTACAAAATTGTTAAAAATAGCACAGCGAAATTATTAAAAATAACACCGTAGGTGCTCGATATTCCAGGGATGCTGGAGGACTCTCCCGTCTGGGGCCCTTAGTCGGTAGGTGCCTATTTGCAGCTCTTCTAAGACTGTGTATGGGCCTTCCCAGTTGGGAGCTAACTTGCCTCTCCTAGTGTTTTTTGTCGAAAGCAGCTTTACGGAGGACGAGGGATGTATTAAGGACCGAGGGCTGGTCTTGGCGACTGATGCCTTTGTCAGCCCCTTCTGTTGGACCAATTGAGATGAGATTCAACTCTCGGGGGGTATCTCGGCCACTCCTATTTTGTAGGGGGGCCTCTGGCCAACTCTGGTGTCGGTGCCATCTCTGAAGCTACTGCTGAAGTCGACAGGGTGGCTGGATAACTAGTGCTGCTGAAACTGTGTCACGCCCCGTTTCTCAAAATACATGGGAATCGGAATGTGAACAAGCCCGCGACGTATTAGATTGAGAAGAAATATACACTACCATTTTTTTCTTGTCTTCTTTTCTTTTCTTCTCAATCCAATACGCTAAGAGTCTAGAAATAAATACAATGCGAAGTCACAGGTCCCTGATCACAATCAGCAAGAATATAATGAACAACACAGAATAAAATAATACATATCACAAATGAATATTCATCCCGGACATAATATTCGGATCAACATGCCCTTATACAAAACTATCTGAATGAAATACTAGAGAATATAAAATACACTGATCAAATGGAAATAAAAGGTAGTACAAAAGAAAACTGAGGACCAATAGCTTCTTCTTCTGCTCCATCCGCTAGGCACTCCTGCTGAGAATCCTCTGGCTCCTGATGATCTCCCAGCTGAACCTGTTCTTCCTCTAAGTCTGACATACACTAGAGAAAACAGGTGTACGTCAGCGTGTATGGCACACGACAAGACCCGACCCCACAAAGAAAATAGAACGAACGGAAATCCAATGCGACAAACGATACGATAACGGAAACAACAAAAGAACGTACAATTGAAATCCACAAATCAACATGAAAACACTACTAAATCATGATAACATTGTAGGCGTCAAAAAATGCTAATAGATATCCCGACACCGAAAACCACTCAAAACTTGGAAAATAACCCAAAACCCTACAATTTTTGCTGTCTCGCCAGCGAGACAGTCTTTTGCTGTCTCCCCAGCGAGACAGTCTTTTGCTGTCTCGCCAGAGAGACAGTCTTTTGCTGTCTCGCCAGCGAGACAGTCTTTTGCTGTCGCGCCGGTCGAGACAGCATTTGCTGTCGCGCCGGTCGAGACAGCATTTGCTGTCTCGCTCAGCGAGACAGTATTTACTGTCTCGCCAGCGAGACAGTAAATTTGCTGTCTGCAGCATTGAAATGGTCAAATAACCACCCCAATAACTGCCCTACACGTGTCCATTAACTGCAAAAGGACGTGGGAACATCGTGGGCGAAAATCACGTTGAGAACTGCCAGAATAACTGAATTTCAAGACGTGGGAAGGCAGTTACGAGGAAACTGCCAAGAAGACCGACAGTATTTTACTGTCTCGCAGGGCGCGACAGCAAATTTACTGTCTCGCCTAGCGAGACAGCAAACCGTGTCTCGCCCATCGAGACAGCAAATGCTGTCTCGCCCGTCGAGACAGCAAATGCTGTCTCGGAACTATAAATACCCCCTGGGTTGATTTGTTTTAGGGGAGCTGATCATTTTAGAGATCCAGAGGCTGACTAGAGCATATTGCTGAGCAGACAGAGCAGAGTTCTTCAATTGAAGCAATCCCTTGACATTCAAGCTTTGACTTGTTTTCAAGAAGAACGACTATCTTACCTCGATAAGATATCGTTTCCAATTCTCACTTCGATAACGAAGGAAGAATCATTAAAGTCTTCACGATTCAAACAGGATCTGTGATTCGGCGGTCCACGAGTCAAAGCGCTCCCGGCACAGGCAAAGAACCCACAAAAGTAGTGATCCAAACAACGATCCTACGTTTATTTTCTCAAGAGTTGTAATTTTAACTTTGTTGTGTAAGAGAGTCTTATAAAAAGACTGTTTCTTTTGAATTTATTGTAATCGACCGAAGATATAATGAATTCCATGACAAGACCAACTTTTGACGGAAACAAACATAAAGCATCCAAAATCGATCAGGTAACGAGATCATGTAGCTAGCGATCTGAAATCATCCAAGTAACATGGACATATATTAGATAGAATTAATACTTAAAAATCTACAATATGAGACGTAGTACGTCGAGCGAAATAATCCAAACAAGGAAACCCTCATGTATATACCATATGTCTCAAATTGTAGATAATTAAATATTAATCCCGATCTATGTATGAAAAGAACAACATAACTGGCCTACATCTCACAAGAACTCATACTTATCCAAGAAACGAGTCATGTAACTAGTCATCCTATAACAGGTCTCTGGTCACATCTTACACAGAGTCAACGCTCATATTATCGGATAACTGACTATTCACAAATCCCCTATGCGCATCCAATACCGCTACACGAATCGGTCAGAGGACTACACGCAATCCGATCTCGGCCTGGTCTGAACTCAGGCACAGCTCAGGTGACGAAACAGGTCACGGACTAAAGTGACTACACGAATTCACTTTAGACCAACAAACCAACCCCAGTGACTACACAAATTCACTGGCGCGAGCCTAGAAGATACATCAACAGCTATATCCGATCGCATGAACATGGACTTCCCCATCCCCACTTTTCTTGTTTTTCTAAGTCAAACATAATCCACATTGAAACTCAGGTTCACCACCTAAACTCAGTCAACACACTCACACATGTCACTAAGTCTGTTCATGACGTACGGGGCCACTAAGTCATGAACTACTAGGGATTCTCAAACACAACATGGATAATACATAACAGACATGTCAAATACATTAAATAAATGTAAAACGTGAAATATGATCATAAACAGTAAAAACATACATGCAGATCGGTTTCATCAATATCTTGTTATCCAGCCTTCTAAACTATTCATACAAAACCATAAATTACTTAAATCCAAAATAAATAATTATTTTCGCAAATAAATTCCTTTAAATCATCATAATTATCAAAAATATAATTCTTCTACCGAAAATAATTCCTTTTAAATTATTATACTTTTTCTAAGTGATCTGTTCTCAAATAAATTCTTTTAATTCATAATAATTATTCTAAGTTAATCTTTTCTCAAAATAAATTCTCTTTAATTATTATAAATTCTCTAAATTGATTCTGTGACCAAAATAATTTTTTCACTTCATTACCATTATTTCAAAAATATTATTTGTCACACAACTATGATATAAATCAATATTATTCACCAAACAACTCACGTAATTAATTATAATACAAACTAATCTATACATAAAAATACTGAAACGACAATAAGGAGAGGCGAGATCTTGCCTAGGGGTTTCGTCGAACGATTCGACGTCGACGGCACGGGTCGGATCCGACGCGGAGGAACGCGGCGATGAACTCGGGAAGAGCTCCAACGTGGGGCTGTCCAGCGACGACAGTGGTGGCGGACTGAGGCGAGCAGCGGCAGTGGCGCACGGCTACGGGCGGTGCAGGTAGAAGAGGCGGAGGTCGAGTGCACTCGGTGAGATGTCTAGCAAGTGGTCGAGTGCACTCGGTGAGTCGTCTTCGACAAAAGGGGGGGGGGGGGCGATAAGTACCGCCTTTCGAGTCGACATGAGGGAGTGTTGACTTGACAGGTCAGTTGAGTTGTCGTCCCTATAAGTCTCTGACCGCCAAGTTGATTGGAGTATAGCATGCATAAGTACACTTGTCCGTTGCTCGGTACTGAGTTGCACTCGGGCGAATGGGAACACTATAACATTTATTGAATGTAATACTACTAGTTAATATCATATAAATTTAAGATAACATAATATGTTTATTATATTTTAATATATATTTTATTATAATGTATCATTATAATATAATAACTGTAAGGCCTCGATTTTTTTGATTAAATAATATATCTAATTGAGGGGATTTTTGCAAAATAAATAATTATTTCTACTCGATCGGTATGATAAAATTCCCTAAAGTATAACGCTATTTGAATGATATTCATGATTTAATCTAATATTAAGAGGGAATTGCATACATAACCTTTAGGTTTATAAGAGCAAAGAAATAAGTAATTGGGTTATTTCGCATATAGGCCCATAGACTATATAAAGTCAAAAATAGTGTTCCTCTTCTTTTTTCTGAGAACTTATCTTTTGAGAGCAGAAGTCTACAATAGAAAAGGCGAGGGAGAGAGGAGATTTGCAACATGAGAACATGATCTTCATCTCAGGCGAGGGTTCCTCTTACTTCTTTATGTGGGGAATTCCTTTACTTATCTTCCTCTTTTAATTTCTATTGGATACTTAACACCTGGAACTTCATGCTCAAACCACAAGGGTTCATTGTTGATGTTATCCATGTTGTTATGTAGTAGCTTTGATGAGATCTAATAAGACTTACCCATAACAAACATTAGGCTTAAGAAAAGTTACATATTTTGAAACAAAACCCTAGTTAGATTAGTTTTCTCAATGTTTGATCTTAGAAATACGGTAGAAACATGTTTAAAATTATAAATATTTTTTCTATCGTTGTTTATAAGAGTCACAAGAAGATTCAAGGCGAAACGATGAAGAACAAAATAAATTGGATTGATAACAACAACAGAAATGATGATCAAAGTCGTCTAGTAGTGACATCAAACATCTGATTTGAGATTGGACGTTTGATGATCCAATATCGGATATCTGAAATAAGTTCAAGATTGGCGGAGGAGACACCTGATTTCGAATGATAAAAATAGTAAAATCTAATTTTTTTTTTATGCAGAGACATTTGGTGTTTGTTTTCATATGTTTGATTTTTGGTTCAAGTATCTAGTTTGATATTTCAGATGTCTGAATTGGTTCGATTTCATAACTAACTCTCTAATGATGTAATTAATGGTCTAAATAGACTAACTAACTATTTTACCTTTGTTTAATAAGTGATTATGATTATTTAATGATGTATGAGTAGTCTCATGATATATCTACACATGTTCGGAGTGTTTTGAGCACTCGGTTTTAACTCAGCACATGATAAATATATATATAACTCAATATAAGGCGAATAAACGGGTTACTAAATTTGTTATGAGTAGTTATTGTGAAGGAGTCCACCACTCTCCACGCGTGAAAAGATAGCAGCAAAGAAAGTCATGTGAAGAAGATCAAAACCGCGCGAGACAAGTGATTGCGGGGGGCACATCATGCGTGACCTTTTCCGTAATTGACAGCCGTCCACACCCAAGTTTTACAGGCCCATCCGAACTCAGTACTGCACCTATATATTTCTCTCCGTATTGTTTCTAGGGCTTTGTGCAAGGAGGCAAATTGGCGGCGCTTAGGGGAAAAAGGGCGGCTGTACATAAGGAGGCAGGGGTTTCAAAAGCGGCGGCTGATTCGTGCAAGTGTAGAGGGGAATTGCGGCTATCTTTCTTCGTTGGCTTCGTGCGAGGTAGCAGGGGAGAACGCGTGTGCAAGGGGCGGCAAGACTTCTGTGAACGCAGGCTTTGGTCTTGGATTTGAGAGAGTTTTTCAGCATCCGTTTGTGTGAGATTTTAGAGTTTGTGTGAGGGTTTAATTTGTGTGATTGTAAACCCATTTGTATTCTCTTTCTCTATAGTAGATCTCCCCCTCCTTGCCCCGTGGACGTAGTCAATTTATCGAACCATGTTATAATTGGTTGTGCTGGTAATTGTAATAGTTTATTAGGTTCCCTCGATAGGTCAGTCCTAGAACTGATGAGAGGAAGAGCTGATATCTCACTTTGTTGAGATATTCGTTTCAGATTCTTGTTTCCTTGGTGAGACATGAATTCTTATTGCGATCTTTCTCTCTTATTGTGCACTAGAAACTTTGACGAAATTTTCGCTACGCACAACAAGTGGTATCAGAGCTCGGGCTACGCTTGGGCTATTTGGAGGAGGTCATTTTGGAGGCTCTCCTAGGCCTTCGTTTGGTGATAAATGTGGGATCTTTTTGGTAAAGACCCTATCTTTTTTAGTTTTGGATCTATTCTTCATTTCTTCCGTATTTGTTTTGGTGCTTTGAGAAAGATGTCAGGGAAAGAAGATGCTTCAGGTGTCGAGGGTGGTGCTTCTAGCGTGAAAATCATTCAGAGTTTGAAATCCACTCTACGAAGATAGATGTGAAAAAGTTTAATGACACAAACAACTTTGGATTATGAAGATACGAGGTTTTGGATGTGCTGAATACGCAGAATTTAGAGGATACCTTGGAGTTAGATGGCAAGCCAGATGATATTGAAAAGAAGGTTTGGAAGAAGATGAATCGAACGGCATGTAGTGTGATTAGGTCTTGTTTGACTCAAGATCTAAAATATGATGTGATGAATGAGACTTCTGCAGAAGATTTGGGAGATTCTCGAAAGCAAGTAACTAACAAAGAGTGTTGAGAACCGCTTGCATTTGAAGAGGAGACTTTATTGTTTCCAGATGAAGAATGGAATCTCAATTAGTGATCATATGAACACCTACACAAAACTTCTTACGGATTTGGTGAATGTGGATGTCATGATTGAAGATGAGGACAAGACGTTGCTATTGTTGAGTTCCTTGCCCGACGAGGAATATGAGACATTCGTTCTTACTCTGATTAATGGGAATGCATCTCTTTCGTATAGTGAGGTGACTGCTGCACTTGTGAATTATCAGCTTCGAAAAAAGGATAAGGAGGCTTCAATTGAGCCAGTAGCAGAGGCGTTGGCCGCAAGAGGGAAGGGTCCAAACTGAAAGAATTGGAAGTTACAGTCTAGAGTAGGACATCCTACAATTGGAAAAGATCAGTGTGCTTGGTGCAAAGAGACTGGTCATTAGAAGAAAGACTGCCCAAAGCTCGACAAATGGATGAAGAATAAGCAGAAGGAAAAAAGGAAGCAACCATTATCAGAAGCAAACATCGTTATATCGGATGGTAATATTTCTGACTCTTCTATTTATTCGCTTTCTATCAGTCCTACAGATAGCTATTCGGAGGAATCTGAATGGATGTTGGATAGTGGTGTTACCTATCATGTGTGCCCTAGAAGAGAATGGTTCTCCAGTTTTGAGAAGCTGGATAGTGGTGTGGTATACATGGCTGATAACCGTGCCTGCTAGATCCTTGGGATAGGAAGAATTCACATCAAGATGTTTGATGGGACTGTTAGGGAGTTATATGATGTGAGATATGTTCCTTCCTTAAGGAAGAACTTGATCTCGATTGGAGTTTTGGTTGGAGAGGGTCTGAATGTTCAAATTGAGAACATGGTTCTTAAGATTGTGGAAGACTCTCAGATTGTGATGAAGGGCGTCAGGAGGAATAACATGTATTACTTGACTGGAGGTATAGTGGCATGTGGAGAAGTGGCGACTTCTATTGATTCGACTAGACTGCGGCATTTGGGGCTTGGCCATTCCAGTATTGATTCCTTACATAGATTGAAAGAGGGTGCAAAGACCTACAATTTGAAATCAAGTGAACACTTTGGTGTGAGCAAGAAGACTGAGGTGAAGTTTGGCACCTCTATTCACCGTACGGAGGGTCTTTCAGATGGGGTTCACGTGGATGTTTAGGGGCCTTCTAAGGAGGCATAATTGAGAGATAATAGATGTTTGATTTTCTTTGTTGGTGGTTGTTCTAGGCGTGTTTGGGTTATAACCAAATCCCCTTTGGATAAAGTCTTAGTAGTCTCCAACAGATTGAAGAAGTATAAGATGGGCAAAAAGGTAAAGGTACTTCATTCTGGTTTTGGTGGGAGGTACAAGATGGACCTGTTTCTGTATTGGAGCCAAGCTCACGACATTTTGAGACACTTCGTTGGAAAAGAAATCTTGGGGTAACTAGATAGGGTGGAAAATTTAGAGAACCGTGCCTTGCTGGAGGAGGATCGGTGTTCGTTGTCAAGTAATGGTCTGCAGAAGAGTTTCTGGACTGAGGTTTCGACATATTTGGGTCATTCTATTAAAGAGTTGTCAACTATTGTGATAGGAGGTAAAACTCAATTGGGTGTTTGGTCTGGTAGTGTCACTTCTGTTGAGGCTTCGACGAGGGAGGTAATTGACTCTCAGCAGGTGGAGAGTTTTGGACAGACCTTAGATGTATCGTAACGGGTGGAGAGTGATACTACTTTACATTGTGTGAAGATTACTCCACATACTCCAGATCGTACTGCATCGTTTGGGATTCTAGTTAAGGTGACACAGTTTGGAGATCATTTGAATTTGGATGCAAATGATGAGTTGGTTGATTTGAGTGCAGCTGGCAGACATAGTTTGTATATGGCCATTGGTTCACATCAGGTAGAGGTGTTTGATTCGTTACACTTTGAGGTCATTGGAGGTGCTATCAGTAGCAAAGTTGATGATATTGGAGAAGGGTTGCGAACTCTTCTATTGGATTGAGGTAGTTCGCGGTCATTTGGGCGAACTACGTGAAGGCTTGATTCCTTATGCAAGAGGATACGTAGACAGTCATTTATGATGCAACCGGTTTGGATTAGTTAATTTTGATGCGGGTGAGATTGATTTGGTGAGTTGATACCGACATTGAAGAGTGTTCGCATTCTCATTTGGGTTCTCGACTTGTTGTGGATTGAGTCCGTTGTCATGAATTGTTTCACTTCGTACTGGACGCAATAAGTGAGACATTTGGTTTGGTTAGTGTCGGCTCAGTTTTGGAAAAACTTCATCGAGGTGAAGAATTATGAAGGGGTCCACCACTCTCCACGCATGAAAAGATGGCAGCAAAGAAAGTCACGTGAAGAAGATCAAAACCGCGCGAGACAAGTGACTGCGGGGGCCACATCACGCGTGACCTTTTCCGCAATTGACAGCCATCCACACCTAAGTTTTACAGGCCCACCCGAAAGTAGTACCGCACCTATATATTTCTCTCCGTATTGTTTCTAGGGCTTCGTGTAAGGAGGCAAATTGGCAGCGCTTACGGGAAAAAAGGGCAGCTGTGCAAAAGGAGGCATGAGTTTCAAAAGTGGCAGCTGATTCGTGCAAGTGCAGAGGGGAATTACGGCTGTCTCTCTTCGTTGGCTTCGTACGAGGTAGTAGGGGAGAACGCGTGTGCAAGGGGCGGCAAGACTTCTGTGAACGCAGGCTTTGGTCTTGGATTTGAGAGAGTATTTCATCATCCGTTTGTGTGAGATTTGAGAGTTTGTGTGAGGGTTTAATTTGTGTGATTGTAAACCCATTTGTATTCTCTTTCTCTATAGTAGATCTCCCCCTCCTTGCCCCGTGGACATAGGCAATTTGCTGAACCACGTTAAAATTGGTTGTGCCGGTAATTGTAATAGTTTATTAGGTTCCATCGACAGGTCAGTTCTAGAATTGATAAGAGGAAGAGCTGATATCTCACTTTATTGAGATATTCGCTTCAGATTCTTATTTCCTTAGTGAGATAGGAATTCTTATTGTGATCTTTCTCTCTTATTATGAACCAGAAACTCTGCCGAAATTTTCATTGCACACAACAGTTATGTGCTAGAGATGTTATACCTAATCTTTATACATGTAGATGAGTGTAGAGACTTGTATCCTAGAATATGGATTGTACTCAGATGTAATTAGTCCTAATATATGATTCGGCTAGGCAACTGATTCTTAAACTGGAATGTTCTGGTTATGTTAGGTCTCCATAAGATGTGGAGTTTCATGCATAACATTACATGTGCAAATTAAATAATAGCGAGATGGCGGATAAGTTATGATATGAATCATATCTTAAGATTGGTTGGTTGGTTGGCCAAAGGACTGCGACATGAGTATCTACTAGTTAGATTACACGTGCAATACACGTGGTCAAATATCATGATTATTTAAATTACAAAAGAAATACCCTCAAAAGTTTTTAATATTATAAAACCAAACACTCTAAAATTCTATAATTAACAAATACACAAAACTATTAAAAATTACATTAAAATCAAGGAACTATAAAAAATCATTGAAAATTTTTAAACTTTGGAGGGGTAATTTGTAATATACTAAACTTTAAGTTTTTTTTGTAAATTTTATATCTAATAGATTTTTAATTAGTTATGTTCTTTTAAAAAAAAGTTATGGGTAATATTGACAATAAATTTTTTTTCCTAAACCTATATTTTTAAAGAGAGTATGATGTTTTTTTGTAAATTTTTTATTTTCTAAGGGTTGCTAGTGATTTTATATATTCATTTTAGTGTCTATAGGTTAGAAATTCTCTTGGTGTTTTTTTATAAATTATGAATATTAGGGGTTTTTTATAATTTTTTAAACTTATAGGTCATTTCTATAGATTATAAATTATAATTACTATATTTTTAATTTACTAATGAGTTTAAAATTCTCAGAGTGCTTTTTGTAAAATTTAAAATTTGAGTGTTTGTTTGTAATTTTTGAAACTTTAAGGGTGTTTTCTATATATTATAAATTATACAGGGGATATTTGTAACTCCTATATTTATAATATAATATATTTTTAGGTTGAAAATTATCAGGATTTATATAAATTTTATAATCTTGAGGGTTTTATCTTGCAATTTGTAACAAGTTTAGAGTTTTATTGTAAATTCCATAATTTTTTGGGGGTTGTTTGTGTTATTTTTAGGTTTTTATTGTATTTATATGTTTGAAAAATTTAATGTGTTTTTTACAAATTTTGAATTTTAGGAGTATTTTTACATTTTTTAAAATTTACGATATACTATCTCCAATGTCAAAACCTTTTATTTTTTAGCTAGCATATATTTTTCAGATTTCTCACTAAATTAAAATAAGTAAAATTTATAATTTTTCAGATATTTTAATAAATTTTTAAATTTGTAAGGGTGTTTTTGCAATTTAAAAATTTAGAGGGTATTTTTTACAAGGTCTAGGAATTGAAATTGTATTATCCTGTAGCTAAATAAATAAATGTAATTTAAAAGTAATAATTTAAATTATTAAGTTCCTAATATTCGTTCATGTGAGAAAGTAAAGTAATCTATGGTCTGTATACTTATATAGTCAATCGATTAAACATATTAAATTTATAATGACCACAGTTAAAATTATATGGTGGGTTCACATTAAATATATTTTATAAAAAATAGTACATTAAAGTTAAAAACCTTTTAACCAACATATTGATTTTAAAAGTTTTTTGCATGTATAAACTATAGTGTCTAGGAATAGTGATGTGCATACTTAACTATAGCCTAATACATCTTAAGAATGATTTACTCTTTAATATCATTATTAATTGATGTATCTATGCATTACACTAAAAACACAATGAAAATTTAGAAAACCATAGAAGAAATACCCTCAAAAGTTTTTAAAATTGTAAAACAAACACCCTAAACTTTTATAATTAACAAATACACAAAACTATTAAAAATTACATTAAAATCCAAGAAACTATAAAAAATCATTGAAAATTTTCAAACTTTGGAGGGGTAATTTACAATGTACTAAACTTAAAGATTGTTTTTTTGTAAATTTTAAATATAATAGATTTTTAATTAGTTATGTTCTTTTTAAAAAAGTTATGGATAACATTGACCATGAAAAGTTTTTCCTAAACCTATACTTTTAAAGGAAGTATGATACTTTTCTATAATTTTTTTTTATTTTTTAGGGTTGCTAGTAATTTTGTATATTCATTTTAGTGTCTATAGGTTAGAAATTCTCATGGTATTTTTTTATAAATTATGAATATTAGGGTTTTTTATAATTTTTAAACTTATAGGTATTTTTTTATATATTGTAAATTATTTATAGACTATTTATAATTCCTATAGTTTCAATTTACTAATGAGTTTGAAATTCTCAAAGTGTTTTTTGTAAAATTGGAATTTTGAGTGTTTTTTTGTAATTTTTGCAACTTTAAGGGTATTTTCTATAAATTATAAATTATGCAGGGGATATTTGTAACTCCTATATTTTTAATGTACTGTTAGATTAGAAATTATCAGAATTTTTATAAATTTTACGGTCTTGAGGGTTTTATCTTGCAATTTGTTAAAAGTTTAGAGTTTTATAAATTTTTATAATTTTATCTTGAGGGTATTTTTTACATGGTCAAAAAACTTTTAGGTGTTGGCTAGCATATATTTTTTAGATTTTTCTACAAATTAAAATAAGTAAAAGATTTAAATTATATCAAACATATCACATTTATCCAATAATATGTTAAGTCTCATTATGGATAGGATAAATCATTTAATTATAAATTCAAAGAAGATAGAAAAATTAGAATAGATTAGGATAACAATATAATATTTAAAAAAAATTAAGGGTAATATTGACCATGGAAAGATTTTCCTTAACTCGTACTTTTAAAGGGAGTATATGATTTGACAATTTGTGTTAGGTATATGTAACCATCTTAATGGGGCTGATTAACCGTTTCATATCCAAATAAGAATGTAACTAATATCTTTAAAATGTTGTTGATGCTTGTGATAATTTATCATTGATTCGTATATTCTTTCTTATCTAATGAATATGGTTTTTATTATATTTGTGCAACTAATCATTGATGCTTGTAGTTTTTCCATATTTTCCTTGCTTAGACCTTACGCCTGACACCGAATGTGGACCCCCTTCTTTAGATTAATAAGTTAGTCCAACTGCAGCAGACTAGTTTTAATGTTTTACTTGAATAAGCAAACAAGGAGGGAGTAGCCAAAGCCATGGAGTAGTGCTAGTATAACAATATTATACTAATTATTTTGATTTAGTAGATACTTCATGTTATTCTTAAGTGCATTATCTAGATTTTATGGCCGGGCTTAAGCCAAGTCTTGTGGTTTTTTGAATATTGAAGTTAACTTTTTAGTGTATTTGATACTTGGATATTTGTTATATCTCTATTCTTGTTTCCACTTAAAGTTCCTATAATGTTGATATTGTTATGATTAGACTTATACTTACATGTATATTCGTATTGTGCATGGTTATGAATGTATATTACAAAACGGGTTACAGGGTATTTATGAAATATTTCGTATTTGGTTATATAAGTATTCTATTCACCAAGTTATTTCCCTATGCGGGGGGCATGACAATAGCTTATAATGATATATTTATTAATTTAATTTATGTAATTTGAACTAATATATTATATTATAATAAAATATAGGATAATATATTTCAATAATTAATATAAAATATTTTAAAGCAATATATTATATTATTAAATATTATCATAGATATGTAATTAATTAATACAATATAATATGTTATATTTAATACATTATATTCTATTATAATAATAAATATCTTATAATATATTATATTATAATTTCTTAATACAAAATTAGTAATATATTATTTTATCAAATATTATATTGTATCAATATGCTATATATTTTAATATGTTTTATTTTAATATGATATCTTATAACGATATATTATATCAATTTAATTTATTTATTATACAATTGAACAATGTATTATATTACAATAAAATATATGGATAATATCTATTTTAGCATAATATATTACATTATATATGATATATTATGTTATAAATAATATATCGTAGTTAATGTAATAAATTAATATAATAAATTATCAATGTGTTTGCTATATATATTATGTTATGATTTTTTTTATACAATATATATTATAATAATATAAAATAATACTAGTATATGAATGGAAAGAGTCAAACTAGCTTTGACCAAACAATCTCACCAATGTGTTTTTGGAAACAATTTTGAAGAAAAACACCATGGTTTTGTGCTTTTTAAGAAAAACACAACAACAAAATCGCCATGGTGTCCAAACACACATTTATAAATTAATTCAGTTTAGTTTTGATCTAGTTATACCTAGCCTTAGATTAGACTAAACTAGTTACTGTTGATGTTAATAATCAAATAGCTAATTAAGAGGGGGGTTAGGTTGTCGGGAGTCCTCTAACTCATCCAGATGTTTAGTTCCATAGCGAGCTGTTCTTCCCTACACATGTAAGAACTCGTAAGAGGACAGAGTTGCATTCTTCGGTTGTTCTTTCGACGATCAAGTCAGTAAATTGCTTGAGTGGAGAAGAAAATGAACTGTAGAAATTCTTGAGTTTAGGGAGCAGGAAAATTACTTACCTTGGTGCTGAGGGTTTGGTAACTTCAACCGAGTATGAGCTAGTGGTTGAGTCATCATTTGCTTTACAGGTGTCGATTGTCCAGTGGCGAAAGTCACTTTTGTTGGCCTTCTTGTTTTGATGATGTTTAACAAACAATTTACCACTAATGTTGTTTGTCTAGTATTTGTGTTTTTTTTATTTATTATAGACAAACAACGTTGTTGGAGGATGGATGGAATTGCGTCATAACAATCATATCAAATGGAGGTTGGCGGAATAGTGGAGTGAAGCCTTGCAATTCAAAGTTAAAAATCAAGTTCAAGCTTCATCCTCGAGATTACCAAGACGAGCTTATTGAAGATCAAGATCTAGCTTGGGTAACTTAGTTTAGGTTTTATATTATGTGTGTTTAATACTCTAAGCTCAATATCATATACACACACAATATTATATTCATGTGTTATAATGTTTATGAAGACATTTCATAAAGTTTCAATATGCGTTTAAACTTTATTTGTCAAAAACATGTTCTTAACAAATTCATATTCATGCATGTTTTTACAAAATAATGAGTTTTCACAATTGAGAAATGCAAATCGGAAAATTCTTTTTCTAACATGTTTGTTTTCATGTTTACAAACATTTCGCAAAGTTTCATCAAGTTTGGAATTGATTTGTTATGTTTAATGGAATTTACAAAATCATGTTTTTCGTTCGTGCATGTTCGTGCATGTTTTACAAAAAAAGATGAGTTTTCATAAATGGAAAGTCATATTCAAGAAATTCTTTCTTTGGCATGTTTATCTACATGTTTATAAACTTCCCTCAAAATTTTACTATTTTTGGAGTTGATTTACTGTGCCAAATTGATTTTACAAAATCGTGTATGTCTGCAGTTTTTTAGAAACTGTAAATCTGTCTTCAAACATTTATTTATCTCAAATGGAAAAAGTTTTTTCAGAAATTCTTTCTCTAACATGTTATTCTACATGTCTAGAAAATTCCCTAAAAATTTCATAATTTTTGGAGTTCATTTACTATTTTAAATTGATTTTACAAAACATCTGCGCACTGCTACAGTAACTCCGGTCGACCGGAAATGTCTCTGGACGTTACTCAGCTTTGCATATGGCTCCCGGTCGACCGTACCGGTCGACCGAAGTTACTGTAGCATCCACCCGTTGCTACAGTAACGACTAGTTCTGTTTTTTTGTTTATTTTAATATTTTGGGGGTGTTTTTATTGGTTTTTGGGGTTGTTTCATGAGCCTATATATACCCCATGCCCTCATACCTCTAAGACAACCAAGAGAATTGTTTAATCAAGTTTAAGGGTGTTTTGTGTTTGTTTAAAAGAGTGTTTAAGAGTTTGGTTTGTGAAGATAATTTCACAAGGGCTTGAGGAGATAATCTTTGGTGTTTGGGCTTCAAACCATCTCTCTCTCACTCTTGTCATTTATTGGAGAAGTTTTCTAAACTCAATCTAGCTTTACATTTTATTGTTTGATTATCATTATATTAAGCTAGTGTTTATATTGAGTTTAGTTGATTTTATTTATCTCTTTGTACACACACAACCATTGAGCTTATTGTATTTACATTCATAGTATAATTGGGTTATGGGATTGTGTAACTTAGAGAGTAAGCTTATAATTCGTTCTCATTCATTATAGAGAACAAACACTTTGTATTGAGCCTAATTGTGAGGATTCACTTGTAATACTTGTACACCGAGAGAAGTGTGTGGTGAGAGACGTTGTCGAATCCAAGAGGAGTGGCGTCGGTTGACGTGCCTAGGGAGAGGTTGTAACCGAGCACTTGAGGAGGAGGACACGGGCTAGGACCAACACTTAGTGTGTGAGGTGTGATTACATAGTGATTGTATTGTGAGGTGTAAACGTTGTTCGGGTGAACGTAGAAAACCTGGTTGTGATAGTGGAGATCTCCTCGAGGTGAGGAGCGGGGACGTAGGTCGTGGGGACCGAACCTCGTAAACATATCGTTTTGTTTGTGATTGCATTGACGTACTTTTACATTCGTGCTTATTATTCATATTGCCTTTGTCAATTGCTCATTGTTGTTTTTCCCTCTATCTAGTTTATGATTAATTCACCATTGTGTTAATTTTATATCCTTGCATATATCATATTGTAATTCTATCATATAGGATATATCACCTTGTGTATATTGCATATTCTTGCACATAACTCTTTGTATATCTATCTTGCAAGAATATATTTGTTAATTAGTTTTAATTGGCATTTAATCGGATTAGATTAGCATAAGACCCTAATCACCCCCCCTCTAGGGTCTAATAACTTTGACATTTAATGTGAAGTGACAAGAGGCACGTTGTGCCGACGTGGTCCGATGCGTTATAAAAAATTTTGGGGATGGAGAAATGATGACTTTGATCACGCATTTAATGTGAGTGCAACCAGCTGTCAGCGGGGAGGGGGAGGGGGAGAGAGGGGGGCTCGAGGTATGCTGTCGGCTTTCTACTCGTCAAGTAGAGGGCCGAGAAGTATCGCCTTTCGAGTCGGCTTCGTGGGATATTGGCCGAATAGGCGATCGTGTAGGTCGTTTGGGCAATCAACCTAGCGAGGTCGACACGTACCGCCTTTTGAGCCAGCTATGACGAGATGTCGACCCTTCGAGTTGTTCGAGCTGGGACTTCGGTTATCTCGAAGTGGTGAACTGATTTAAGTAGGCAGTTAATGCGGGTCACTTGTCTGCTACTAAATGGAGATTACAACTAAATAATTGAAGCACTATAACAGTTACCATGCTAACTAGTTTTGAGTTGAGATTAGTTTTGACTAATATTGAAGCACTATAACAGTTACCATGCAAATTAACCGGTAATGGCGATGATGATGATGATGATAGGGGAGGAGGAGGTGGTGTTTTTAGTTACAACAGGGACCGATGCGCATCAATTAAATAAGTGTGACTTCATGTAGTTCAGATAAATTTCTTTTTGGTTTGTTTAGTTTGTCTATTGTAGTGGTAATAAGAATAAACTACTTAGATGGTGCTGAGGGATTTTCAACGCCCAAGGCAATTTGGGGTATTAAATTTATTCAATGGTTCTTTGTTATGCAATATTTTTTTCTCTCTGTTAAAAAATATTTGTCTGATATGATTTTTATTACTTGGATTTGTATTCAGCTCTGCAAATCGTCTAACCAACAGTAAGGAAAATCAAAATTAGCATGAGGAAAACCCATTGAAGGGCATTGGCACATAGTTACAAT